>OX235279.1:72008402-72092653 GCA_944472155.2 Trichobilharzia szidati
AATAAAATGACCTTTGAGCGTCTCACTCCATCAATGACCTTGAGCATGCGGGATAATTTCAGCCGTTTGTACTAGCTCGTAATCAGGACATTGGACTCCCAGATGAAGTGGTGTCTGCAACCTCAACTGATTCATTCAAGAAGGGTGTGGACAAGCACAGAAATTTACTTGAGAAGGGTTAACATAGGCTCAAATTTTCCTATCCTGAATCAATAAATCTGTGTTCATCACCATGGTGATTCGCACTTTTTCGAACGTGGACATTACTGTTTCTTTTAAGTTATTTTGTCCTCGTATTTTAATGCCAAAGAATGCAGAAGTTCATATCTGGCACGGAAAATACCCAGTGGCAGGTATATACATGAACAGAGACCACCGCTTAAGGGGTTTGCAGGGTACATTCCGAATTTCTAGGGTTCACGAGCAGTTGTAGAACAGTTATCAAAAGTAGGACACACCGCCTATTTACATGAACTAGAAGATTTCAATGAAATAGTAGAAATTGAAGTCAATAAAGAAATTGTTTTTCGCTGCAAGGTCTTGGATTTTCAGTTTGGTATGTACATGTGCTCTGAAATAACACACTAGTGATCTTTTCAGGGAGCGATGGTGAATTGGATCCACTGTGTAAAGCAGTTGTTGATAGTGTGAATAACGCTTATTAACGTCTTATCTGAAGTTGTTTCGGTTACTGAGCTAATTTATGTTGACTATCTATATAGGTAGTGCATATATGCAAGTTTCCACACTTGTAGTCAAGGCTACAAGACCACTGGGAAGACTGATATTTACCAAAGACTGTTGTGCATTAGAGTCTTCTGGAAAGAGAAATTCTTGCTGGCTTAATTTGTTTCTCTAGATAGAATATATATGTATAATATATATATATATATGTACTATAGAACCTACATGTGTTCAGATGTTTGCCTGGTAAAACTGTTTAGGTCAAAATTTACTGTGATCAACAAAAGCCTATTCTTTCAAAACATATCATGTGTAGCTCAGTCTGATGCCAAGTCTTTAGTAGTGCAATAACGATCGTCCTTACTATTTTAGAGTCTTCGTAGCGAAATTTAAATTGACTTCGCAGACGCACTAAACTGCATGTAAAGCCTGAATACCTCGAAACTGTGCGTTTTTTGAATTCTAGTTGGTGTTGGAGTGAAACACTTTAGTAATTTAATAGTAGTAGTGTTTACAGTTTACAATTTATTTAGGATAGTAGGCTATATGCCTGTGTTAATCCTTTCGATTTGTTACACACAGGAGGTCCAATCTTGCCTTGAATGAATTAACGGATGGCGCTGATACGACGTGTTCCGGTAGGGAGTTCCAATGGTTCACAATTCGATGCGAAAAACGGATCTCCAGACGCAGACGATTCGACCGTGGTTTTTGAACCTTGAGGTGATGTCCTCGCAATTGGTTGGTGCTAGAAGGAAGAAATAAATTAGATAAATTAGCTCCAAACTCATTTCTTAGGATACGGTATGCTAGTGTTAGGTCATCCCTAAGTCGTCTGTATGACAGTGGAAATAAACCCAGTCGACTTAACCTCTCCTCATATGAGAGGGTTGAGAAACCCTTTATTAGCTTAGTTCCTACTCTTTGCACCCTTTCTAATAAGTCTATTTCGTTTTTGAAACACGGGCTCGCTGCCTGGATCCCATATTCCAAATGAGGTCTGATATAAGTCGGATATAATATACGAAATATTTCAGCGTCAAAATTCGCAAAAGCCTTGCGTATGGCCCATAATATTCGAAAACCCTTAGTGGCTGCAGCTCTACAGTTTGTTGCTGTTTTCAAGTCATGCTGCACAACCACTCCCAAATCCTTGTAATCAGTGACCACTGGGAGAGTAATGCCATTCATTGAGTAATTGTGCACGTGACTATGAGATACATGCATAACTACACTCTTGCTTAAGTTAATCTCCAAGGCCCAGTGCTTACACCAATCACTTAACAAGTTTAAATCTTCCTGCAAAGCAAGTTGATCACTGTCATCGTGTAAAGCCCTCCATATCTTGATATCATCAGCAAACAGTAAGCAGGATGACTTAACTACCGATGGAATCTCATTAACATCAATCAGGAAAAGAAGTGGGCCTAGAATTGTACCCTGAGGAACGCCACTCTTAACCGATTCCCATGTTGATAAAACCCCGTTAACTCGTACTCTTTGTCTTCTGTCCTTTAGAAAGTCTTGAATCTAGTTGACAACCACTTTATTGATTCCCAGACTACCTAACTTTGCTAGAAGACCTGAATGAGAAACCCTGTCAAACGCCTTGCTAAGGTCGATGAATATGGCATCCACCGGTATATTAGCATCAGCTGAGCTTGCCCAACTTTCTCTGGCCAAAAGAAGGTTGGTCAAGCAAGAATGACCTGCTCTAAAACTATGCTGTTCCACGGCGAAAAGTTTGTTCCCTTCAATGAACTGAATAATAGCATCACGAATTATTCTTTCTAGTAGTTTAACAACAATACTGGTCAAACTAACAGGACGATAGTTCTGAACTAAGTTTCTGGATCCGGTTTTGAAGACCGGACTAATGATGGCATCTTTCCAGTCTCTTGGACATTTAAACTGGTCCAGAGACATATTGAAGATTACAGACAGTGGCTCGGCTATGTTTTCAGCCAATGCTGTTAATATACTTGGGTGGAGTTCATCAGGGCCACTGGACTTACCAGGATTGATCCTTAGAAGCCACTTTAGGACAGTATCCTTTCCAATGTATAAGGGTGCCATTTTCAAGTTACCTTCTGGAAAAGTTACAAAGCTGGTATCAATATTATCAGAGAATACTTGACTAAAGTGCTTGGACAAAGCCTCAGTCTTAGTCAAGTTATCCTCAGCCATGTTTGTCTGGTCATCTTCAAGCATAAGAGGTGGGATAGCATCACTCTTACGTGTTCTTCTCTTGATATATGAGAAGAGTCTTTTCGGGCAGCCTGGTGAACTTTTAACTAACTGGGTTTCGTAAGCTATCCTTGACTGGTGAATCAAAGTTTTACACTGGTTTCTGGTTTCACAGTATTTCAGCCGGAACTGCTGAAGCCCAGTAGAAACAAAAAGATTCCAGAACCTTTTTCTCCGTCTTAGGAGTGTTATAGCTTGTCTGTTTATCCATGGTGGCCGATTTCTTGGTCTTTTAGGAACCCTCCATGGAGAGCTTGTCGTGTTTAGCAGTGGCTACGTCTTTTCTCACCACTATTGATGCAGCCTGGCTACAGGTGACAGACGTTTGCCTACCATCAATATTACTATGTTTCTTCCGATTGCTTACTTTCGTTACACACTGATCATCTGCCTGCAGTTGCTTCTCAGGGTTCCTGCAGTTTTTGATGGTACAATCGAGATCAGTGTCTGCACCACCTTCATGGTTAACTTCGCTTACAGTGTTCTTTGGTGCTGAGATGCTGTTTGCAGCTTCAGTTTTGTTACCTTTTCGCTTACTAAGACGCTTCGAACGTCTAGTAGGTTTTACTTCCGGGGTAACTGGGATAGTAACCGCCGGTGTGGTAACATTCATGATGGCACTTGCTGCGTCATCTTCAGACGGGCAGTCTGTGTCACTATTACTAGCCAAGCTATCATCAGGAAGTTCCATAGCTTCAGACAGTCATCTTTGGGGAGCAACACATTCTGCACATCCAGTGGGATGTTGGAGCACTACAACGTTTGTATGCGGCTGGACGTAATCCAGTACACATCTTATGATACCACTTTTTAAAGTTATTACACTGTATTCCATCATCTACCAAAAAGTAACACTACACCCTATTACATTTTTGTGGTACTTTTGACATAATGAACTTCTACTGGAACAGCCAAGACAATTTACCTAATATAGACTATATAAGTGGTTAAAATCAAAACTTAACAGACAAAAGTCAAGTTTAAGTTTTAAGAAATGTTCTTGAAGTGAATAACACAACAAAAACAGCGATTTGTCAAATACGTGAAAATACGTGGAAAAAGCACTCCTTTTTTTCTGTATGAAATACAAATGTTGGGTATAAAATCTTCCTACATAAAAATGACTCCTATTAAAAAATCAGTGTCTCATTCAGTAAGTAGTAAAGTTTCTAAAGCCTGTTGTCTTTGTTCCAGTTGCAGTTATCGGGTTTCTAATAGAAGGCTTTTCTTTAGTGTTCACCTTTCCTTATCAAAAATATATGTGTTCTTTAACCCCTCTCACACGAAATATTTGAAAAAACAGAAACTATTTCTTATGAAATTAAGCTCCGGGTGTTAAAACTCTGTAGGAGAACCAGAACACTATGGCAACATAGTCTAGGCTTCGCTTTTGTATTCAATAGTTGTATCCACTGAATTGTCTCAATTCACTTAGGAAGAAAAGAGAAGACAAGCTAGGTTTATAGCCGTCCCTTAGGATTACATTCATTATGACGAGTACCTCCGGCTGTTTATGACGAAAGGGAGGGATGAGATGCAGCATCTTATGTTCGCCTTTATGCAGTTAATGAATAACACCAAGAATCGGATGCATTTTTTACAAACGTTGAAGTCTAACAAATTATTAAGGTGCATTGCAGAGTGTATATACTGCTCTCTTCAGTTTCCCCTACATTTTCGCATCACTACTGTAGATAACCATTATAGATTTTGACAGATTAAGGAGTTTTTAGTACAACAAATAAATAATTAGGGACCGTATAGTGTTCCTTACTTTGCCTTGCCATCTAACACAGTTCACGGAGAGTTTGAAGTTGATCCTTAATCTGTCTTTAACTGACAGGGAACTCTTCGATCAAAATAAGTAGCATGGTAGGGATAACAACACGTTTCAGTTCTTTGAATAATAGATTGTAACAAATTTTATCACAAACCTTACTCAGTTCTACTATCATAATTTCAACTTCCAATTAATATTCTAAGTTTAAGGTAGAAAAATCCCCCTTAAAAGTAATTTTTTGTGATGGATAGCATGTCAAAACATTTCAAGTAGGCTACAACCATATTTCTCAAAAGTTGTATCTACAATACTGACAAAACTAAAATGTCTACAATTTCAAAGTAGTATAGGTCACTCTTGTAAGTCGGAGGTGACTATTACTTCCTTCTAACCAGACTACAATACTTCGGTGTTTGGTGGGTGGTCGAAAGGTTAAAGTCCTATGCGTAGGTTTCTAGGTCCTTGGAAAAGTTTAGATATGGCTCACCTGTCCTTTTGACTTCCTACTACTCACAATACTAAAATGTCTGCGCACAAAATTTCATCTACAGTGACAAAACACATTTTGTTTACTGATGATACTTCTAGCGTCAGGAGTAAGTTTGGTGACGGAACCTAAAAAATAGCATCTAAAGTAGGAATAAGCTATATGAAGTAATGGCTACTACTAATTCTGAGATATCATCAATTGTGGCTGCCATTCTTTGTAGAGCGATGTTAGCTGACACAGTGCTGGATTAGAAAAGAAACTGTGATGGTCAAAACAAAAATTACCAACAATATGTGAAGCGTTTCACTGTGAGTTTCAGCCAAGTAAGGAACTATAGACTGTGACTGGCGTTCTGGAGACTGTAGGAATCCATACCTACAGAAAGCTGAAGACGTGGAACGGCATCGATAAGAATGAAAGAGACGAAGTTACTCACCCTGATCTCGCGGATCCATCTCACATGTAGTCCTTGATTATCAAAATTTCTACCCATTTTTCTATCCACCTTATATAGGAAATATCGTGCGAGCGAACACTAACGATACACATCTGCATAATTCCCTAAATCCAAAATAAAGTATAATTCAATTGAGGAGAAGAGTACAAATATACCTCAAGCACCGTGCAGGAAAGGAAGGTTGCACAAAAAGTGAGGAGACATGGTACAGAAATACTGAGAATCTGCGGGAGCAAACGGAGTGGATATGGAGTCTTCAAATTCTTCACTGGAGAGGCAACAAACTGCTCAGATCACCCAGACGACAACCACAGGCACACTGAGGAAGTGGTTATCATAAAGTCATCAACAGCATTGAAGGTTCTTATACATTGGAAACCAATCTCTTCCACGAGAATGACAGCAAGATTCAACTCGAGAGGAAGGAAAGTTACTACTATCCAATGCTACGCGCACACAAACAACTTAGAACAGGTGAAGGAGCAAGACTTCTACAGATAACTGCAAGTAGTATTAGACAAGGCACCAAGTGGAGATATCAAAATCGTAATGGGTGATAATAAACAACATACGAAGATACCTCATAATGGGTCAGAAGGTTCTTGGTGAAACGATTGAGAACGTAGAGCTTTTCGTAGACTGCTGTGCCTTCACTGATTTAGCGATTGAAAGCGGCATGTACAAGCACAAGGATATGCAGAAGGCGACACGAGTTCCTCCTGAAGGAGACACAGGAAGTCAGACTGGCTTCATCTCCATCTTGAGAAAGTAAGGATGCAGCTTCCTAAACACAAAATTGACAAGAGAAGCAGATGTACACTCGGAACACAATAAATTGCTAGTAACGTTCAAGGCCAAGTTGAGGAGCAACAAAGAAACTGCAGATAAACCACAATCAAAATTAAATTCTCAGTGTCTCCCAAAACAATCGCGCGCGTTTTTGTCGAGCGATGGATCGCAGGTTTTGGATGGCCATCTTCCATAACAACTGATCGCGGGCGGCAATTCGAAAGCGGCTTATTCTTCGCCCTGACTAAAATCATTGATTGTATGCGTTTTAGAACAAGGACTTACCTTCCTCAAGCTATTGATATGGCGAGACGTCTACACCAACAGTTGAAGGTTATCAGCTGCAAACAATGTACATTGGACTGAATCACTACCGTTAGTTCTCTTAGGCATACGAAATACCTTGAAAACTGCTGCTGCTTTTACTGCTACCGAGCTAGTATTTGGCACAACACTACAACTGCCAGGTGAGTTTGTTTCTCCCTCTAGCTTCCCACCAGCGACAGATCGTGCCTCGTACGTCAGCAGGGTTACAAACGCAATGCGTTCAGTTAAACCTGCTTCCCTCCGACCACAGTCCATATACGTCGTTGTTCACCCATAGTTGAAAACTTCTTCATATGTCTTTGTTCGTCGTGACTCTGTTCGTCGCCCTCTGGAACCCCATACGATGGACCATAAAAAGTCAATAAACGTATGGATAAATTTTTTGTCCTAGACAAAAGAGGCCGCGAAGACTCTGTTAGTATCGACAGTTTGAAACCGGCCTACTTAGTAGGCAATCCCATGAGCATCGAACTAAGCATTCCCAATAATACAAAAATAACCGAATATCCGTTAGTCGTCGAAGAAATCGCTAGCACGGCAAAGGCACCGGAATTTTCTATCGACCCGTGAGATTCCCAGAATATCTTCACACTTATCTCACATAAAACGATGCGATACACCCAATTTATCGCGCTTGTGGTATATTTTTATCTCTCAGGCACATAAGTATTTTTTCATTGCACCCACAACATAAGTCAAAATTTCTTTTTATAACCATATGTGTAACATCCACTAAGAACACATTATTCTCGATATTCTATTTTTCGCATTATTTTTCTGTATGGTAGATGTATATCATTATTCAAACGTTATTTTTCGCACAGTTTCCTCGACAAGGTTCTCAGGATTCTTGTTTTCTTACAGAGGTGCGAAGGGCACTGGAGCGCCAAAGTAATCTGAAAAAGAGAGTAACAAAACAAGTGCAAGCCTCTGAGGAAGAAAGAAAAGATGGGAGGAGCAATGGAACTCTACAGACACCTAGAAGCAGAGAGAGAGAGAGAGAGGAGAGGGATGGTCAAGCAGAAGATGAAAAAGTGCAGCGATGAACAACAAAATGAGAAGCTGAGTTCAATCTACAGCGAACTCGACAAAGAAGTGAAGAGGAGTGCTAAGAGAAAAGAAAGACAGTTTTCCGACATACAGGCAACTGAAACGAAACAGGTCGCAGGTAAGAGGTACCTCACAACACCATATCAAATGTCCCGGTCGCTATCCTGGAAAAGATCAATGCAAATGACACTAATGAAAGGTATTGAAGGATACCCAATTAACAAAGCAGGGATACAAAGAGGAACGATCGGCTGATCACTTCGAAGGACAATCGAAACGACTGCCACCAACAACCCATTCAGAAATACTACTATTAGTCACGTAACTGGCAGTGAACACCAACCCTCCGGCAAAATCGGAGGTCTTGAGAGTAATAGAGTTACTTGAGGGGGCGGGGCTGAAAAACATCAGGAGCAGAATAATCTGGAGTCTTTACCCCGCCTCCTTCCTCCAATACATGACTCTCTCCACGCATCTCATGAAATAGGACAAGAAGCAATTATAACAGCTTTCCAGTACTCCCTGCATGTTTTACTCTGGCCCTATAACCAATGTCAGCTCATGATGAAACCCTGTAACCAATTATAAAAGGCTTTTTTCTTGCACGCGTTTTATATGATGAGGAAAGTATCAGGTATAAAATGATTAGCTTGCTGTGAAACAGTAAACTACCCATTTTATTCTTCCCATCATTAATATATTGTTGTTACTTTTCCACTAGCTTTTAAATTTTACATTCATAGGTTTATTTACATTATATAAATGTCTTGGTAATTATTTCTCCCCTACCACGTAATGTAACGAGGAAATTAGATGCAATATTGTACTACATGCTGGGAATTCAACGTTGTTTCAAGTGTACTGTTTGGAATAAAGATGATAGTACTACTATTATTAATAGTTCACTGGAGAGGCTAGCAAACAATATCTCTTCTGACCAAAATATCGCCACATCTCGGTGTTTATTCATTCTGTCTTTTATTAACAAACTAGTGCATACTATTTAATGTTAGATAGTTGGTGGGAATCATTAGGAAGACTTGGACTTAGTTTTCATGCTCGTCAGCAAGGAATATATGCCACTTTGAAGGCAGCGGTGTTCCCCCACACATATGAACCCACGTCATCCAGTGACCCCGAATAGATTAGTGATAGCGTATCTAACTGAAACACTGGATGCTGTGGATTTAAATCTATAAGGGAAAGCCAGTACCTTCAAGGTTGCAGATATTCCTTGCTTCCGACTGATTTCCTCCAACCACCTAATATCATTTCAGAGTGCGCAGCTTGGTGACCACACTGCAAACTTGACTGACATACTTCCACGATTTGAAAAAAATGCGATGACTCTACGACAGTGAAGGAACTCAGTGGGTTTCTCCGTTACTCTGTTAAACTTGCCGAAGTGAATGCAAAATTGGACTTCTTAGAAAACAACATTAAGAATCATCGATATCCGAAGTGGTTCTGGAAGGCACTCCGAAGGCATCATATTTATCCCAATTCCAAAACTCTCCAACGTCACACAAGAAACCTTGTTGATTTCATTAGTTCGCATACATTCGAGTTAAACAGAAATATATCACAGAGTTCTTCTGTTCTTTCAGAACTATCATCAAGTGGAAGAGAATCGTTTAATGAATATGTTACCTTGGTGCAAAGCAAACAAGCTGAGAATTTCAAATTAGATTTGAACAGGAGCCTCAAGTCCGTCGAAGTACAGAAGAAGTTCCCCATCGATCCCAATAAATTTGTTTTCAATCACTCTTCCGTCAGCTTGTCTACGTTACAACTAGAAGCTGTATCTTTAGGATTGAAATTTTGTGACGTAAATCTATGCAGTAACAGACTGCACACGTATGTCCAATTCGAGAATATTATTAGTCAAACAAGCGACGTTACTCCTGTTTCTGATGCAGATTTCTTACATTTCAAGTCTACAATTTTCGACTGCTGCAATCAATACCTCAACTCAAAAACTGAAGTCCGACATCTCTTGATAAAGGAACACAAACAACAGCTTAAAGACTTGAGAAACAACAAAATCTAATCATTACACATCCAGACAAAGGCTCGGGAGTGGTCCTTATGGACAGAGATGTGTACGTCAATAAATTGACAGCCCTAATCTCTGATGGTGATAAATTTTCAAAACCAGACAATGAGAAGAATAAGACAGAACAGATGAAACAGCAGCTGATGGATGTTCTTGCGAGAATGAAGAACAACTGCCTCATAATTGAACGTCTGAGACCGACAGGATCAATCATCCCTCGACTCTACGGTCTACCAAAGGTGCACAAAGCAAGCCTGCCACTCCGACCAATTTTAGATATGGAGGGATCACCTTATCATCCTATTGCCAAATAATGTCAGAAATGCAAAATCCTGTGAGACAACAACTCTGTAAGTACTCTGTCCGAGATACTTTTGAATTTATTGAGTTCATAAAAGACTTGAATGTAAGTGGCAAACGAATGTTATCACTGGACGTAGAATCCCTATTTACGAATGTGGCCTTTGCAAATATATGAATGACAAAAATCTGAGCATCGGAATACCAACCTCATATCTGAAAGAGTTGTTATTAAGGTGCACATTCAACGACGTCATCTATAGAAAGAAAGACGGGATTGCTATGGGCTCTCCCCTTGGCCCACTTTTGGTAGACTGCTTCTTAAAATCAACAATAGACAAATTGTTGCTGTACAAAAGATATGTCAATGATACTTTTATAGTTTATCAGGATTCTGATTTAAATTATATCTTATAGGAGTTTAATAAATGCCATCCTTCAATTAAATTCACAATAGAAGTTGAAAATGAATCAAAGATTCCATTTCTAGACGTCGAATTGACAAGAAGAGACGATGGAACTCTGAAAAGATCTCTCCATAGAAAACCAACATGGAATGGCCAACTGATAAACTTCTACAGTTGGATACCTATCAGCGGTAAAAGAGCTCTCATCATCTCGCTAGCCCACCATTCCAAGAGAATTTGTAGCGATGACTATTTAGAAGAAGAGCTCCTATTTCTCAAAAGCATCCTAGTTCAAAATGGATACCCACCGCGTTTCGTAGAGAAGAACATGAAACCAAAGCCAAAAAGAGAAGAATACACTTTAGTGCCAAAGAAAACACTTTATTTGAATGTGGAATTCAGGGGAGACCTAGCAGCAGATATCCTAAAGAGGAGAATCTCCAATTCCCAGAAGAAGACTTTTCTTGCAGCAACTCTAAGAGTGATATTCTTTATTATTATTATTATTATTATTATATCCTTTAATTCCTAGAAGAACATAGGGCTTCAGCCGTGCGTCTCCATTGAGTTCGGTTCTCTGCTAGAGTCTTCACCTAGCTCCATGTCTGCCCACACGTTTTCATCTCCTCTTCACATGACCTCCTCCAAGTCACCCTCACACTGACGACCAACTCGCCGCCTCCCTTTCGGGTTCCACTCGAGCAATGGCTTGTCTAGTGATGTCACTTCATGGTTTCCTCAGAGTATGGCCAGCCAATCCATCTCCATTTCTTCCTGCCTATTTGTTTCACAATCGGTTCCTGGTTGGTTCGCTCCCAGAGATCCCTCCCTGTTGCTGATCTTTTCTGGCCATCTGATCTTGAGTATTGAGCGAAGACAACTGTTAATGAAGGTCTGTAGTTTGTTTGAGATGCTCTTTATGAAGAGCAGTGCAAGTCTCTGATCCGTATAGTAGCACTGACTGACTTCACATTGGAGTTGAAAATCCGGATCTTATTTTTCATGCTGAGTGTTGTTGACCTCCACACAGACTTGAGAGTAGTGAAAGCTTGTCTTGCTTTCCCGATTCTTGCTTTGATATCCTCGTCAGTTCCGCCTGTAGTTGAACGATGCTTCCCAGGTCGGTGGGTAAAGGAGGTCGTTTCTTTCAGGTTCCTTCCATTTATGCTGATTGTTGTCTGTTGTTGTTGTTGCTGTTGGTGGTGTTGCCCAGGAATCTTCATCACCTCTGCCTTCTCTATGTTCACCTGAAGTCCTATCTTTGATGCTTCTTCTGCCAACTTGTTGCTTTTCGCTTGCATATCTTCCAGTTTGTGGGAAATCAGACACATATCATCGGCGAAGTCCAGATCCTCCAAGTTTTTTGTGTGAGTCCATTTTATGCTTGTTTCCTCATTGCCCACTGTTTGTCGTATTATCCAGTCTACTGCAATCAGGAAAATCATTGACGATAGTAGGCAGCCAACTTGTCTTACTCCTGTCCTCACTTCGAAGGATTCCGTAAGTTTCCCGTTGTGAATTACTTGGCATGCAGCATTGTCGTACAGCTGTTGGATGAGATGTGTAATTGTTGGTGGCACCCCGTAGTAGCGAAGTAGTTTCCAAATCACCTCTCGATCGACGCTGTCAAAGGCCTTTTCAAAGTCGATGAAGTTGAGATAGAGAGGTGACTGCCATTCCAGGCTTTGTTCAATGATGATCCGTAATGTGGCGATCTGATCAATGCATGACTTGTTTCTCCTGAATCCAGCCTGTCGAAGTTTTTCATCCAGAGCGGCGTGTTTGATTCTCTCCAGGATGATGCGGCTTAGTATTTTGCTTGGGATGGACAGGAGCATAATTCCGCGCCAGTTCTTGCATTGACTTAAGTCTCCTTTCTTTGGTAGTTTGAATAAGTATCCTTTCTTCCAATCCTCGGGTACTTTGCCTTCTTTCCACACCTTCTCCAGTAGTGGCGTCATCAAGTCCGCTGTTGTCTCTGGATATATTTTCAATGCTTCTACTGGGATTCCATCTGGTCCTGCTGCTTTTCCAGCTTTTAGCATCTTGATTGCCTTCAGAACTTCTGATTTTGTCGGGGGGGTTGGTGTTCACTGGTAGCTCTGTCTCCGTTGTTGGTATTGTTGGGCGCGTTGTAGGCGGTAGTCGATTTAGGAGTCTTTTGAAGTGTTCAGCCCAATGTTTCCGTTGCTCCACTTCTTTGCTGAGTGACTTTCCGTTGTCATCTTTCACCGGCTTGATTTGTGTCAAACGTTTGCCCTATAGGTACCTAGTTGTTTGGTAGAGTGTAGATATTCTCTAGCTGCTCACTAATTTGGAGCAGCGGGAAGGACAGAATTCCACATATGACCACTTCAATGTGCATATATCAGTTCACCTGCTCGTACGGAGCTAGGTACATAGAGCGTTCTTTGAGGGTCTTATCAAAACGTGTTAGAGAACATCCTCCAGAATGGCTGCAAAGAGGAGGCAGTGGTTCAATCAGAAGGGCCATAACTGAACACCTCTCGTAATTCATATCCAGTTGGAAATAATTGTCACCTTTGATTCGCCTTTAAGATTATTTTATTATGGATAAGATTTTATTTTTATTAAATCACACAGTGTTATACAGTAATATAACTGATGACGTTTCGAGCACAAGCTATTGCCCATAATCACATCAAGTTGAAAAAATTATTATTATTTCTCCAGTTACCAGATATTAATTTTGCATACGTTGTAACTGTTTTCTAATCCTATGTAATCTTGTCTCTAAGCCCCTTGTAATCTATATTCGTACTTTCAAACTTTCATATCAAGCTGAAAATTATTATCTCCGTTACCATGTAGAATTAAACAAATCATGTTATACTTCGGTCAGCACCAAGACGAAGGATGGTTGCACCTTAACGATTATTCAATGAACATTGCATATTGTTAGCAGTGTATTTTATATCCACATTGGTATGTTGTCATATTTTGAGTTCAGTAGAAATACTACAAATTGTAAGCTCGCTTTTGCCAAAATATTAGAAATGAAAAGTTTTATGATACACCGCAACTGTTTGAATATTTGAGTAGCTTAATCTTCATTAGTGTCATTTGCATTGATCTTTTCCAGGATAGCGACCGGGACATTTGATATGGTGTTGTGAGGTACCTCTTACCTGCGACCTGTTTCGTTTCAGTTGCCTGTATGTCGGAAAACTGTCTTTCTTTTCTCTTAGCACTCCTCTTCACTTCTTTGTCGAGTTCGCTGTAGATTGAACTCAGCTTCTCATTTTGTTGTTCATCGCTGCACTTTTTCATCTTCTGCTTGACCATCCCTCTCCTCTCTCTCTCTCTCTGCTTCTAGGTGTCTGTAGAGTTCCATTCCTCCTCCCATCTTTTCTTTCTTCCTCAGAGGCTTGCACTTGTTTTGTTACTCTCTTTTTCAGATTACTTTGGCGCTCCAGTGCCCTTCGCACCTCTGTAAGAAAACAAGAATCCTGAGAACCTTGTCGAGGAAACTGTGCGAAAAATAACGTTTGAATAATGATATACATCTACCATACAGAAAAATAATGCGAAAAATAGAATATCGAGAATAATGTGTTCTTAGTGGATGTTACACATATGGTTATAAAAAGAAATTTTGACTTATGTTGTGGGTGCAATGAAAAAATACTTATGTGCCTGAGAGATAAAAATATACCACAAGCGCGATAAATTGGGTGTATCGCATCGTTTTATGTGAGATAAGTGTGAAGATATTCTGGGAATCTCACGGGTCGATAGAAAATTCCGGTGCCTTTGCCGTGCTAGCGATTTCTTCGACGACTAACGGATATTCGGTTATTTTTGTATTATTGGGAATGCTTAGTTCGATGCTCATGGGATTGCCTACTAAGTAGGCCGGTTTCAAACTGTCGATACTAACAGAGTCTTCGCGGCCTCTTTTGTCTAGGACAAAAAATTTATCCATACGTTTATTGACTTTTTATGGTCCATCGTATGGGGTTCCAGAGGGCGACGAACAGAGTCACGACGAACAAAGACATATGAAGAAGTTTTCAACTATGGGTGAACAACGACGTATATGGACTGTGGTCGGAGGGAAGCAGGTTTAACTGAACGCATTGCGTTTGTAACCCTGCTGACGTACGAGGCACGATCTGTCGCTGGTGGGAAGCTAGAGGGAGAAACAAACTCACCTGGCAGTTGTAGTGTTGTGCCAAATACTAGCTCGGTAGCAGTAAAAGCAGCAGCAGTTTTCAAGGTATTTCGTATGCCTAAGAGAACTAACGGTAGTGATTCAGTCCAATGTACATTGTTTGCAGCTGATAACCTTCAACTGTTGGTGTAGACGTCTCGCCATATCAATAGCTTGAGGAAGGTAAGTCCTTGTTCTAAAACGCATACAATCAATGATTTTAGTCAGGGCGAAGAATAAGCCGCTTTCGAATTGCCGCCCGCGATCAGTTGTTATGGAAGATGGCCATCCAAAACCTGCGATCCATCGTTCGACAAAATCACATGTGCCTATTTCATCAGATACGTCTTGAACTGGTACTGCTTGTTGCTCTCATGTTATGCGATCAATGCAATTGTATTTTGTGCATATGCATAATATTCTGGGAGGACTCTATTGAGATATGAATGAACTTTTTCAGTACGAGCATCAGGGATAAAAGGTGTGCGAGGATGGTTTCTGTTTTGTTTCACTTCTTTGTACTTTCGGAATGCTAAGCACGTGTAAGTCCATTTCCTTTCTTCCTTATTAATACCAGGCCAACAAAACCAACTGGTTGTGAGCCTGACGGTAGTTGGAATACCTGGGTGGGATAAGCCTTGCAACGTATTGAGGACGTTACGGCGGTTACTTTTATGCATGAAAGGGCGAGGGCTAATCGTGTAAATGTCACATATAATAGTGTCTCTTCCTATGCCTAGGAGTTTCCCGGCTAATTGCAGAGTTGTTCCTGACAACTCACGTTGAATCTCTGAATTTTCTTTTTGAAGGCGAGCCAGTTTGACAAGGTCTGTGTCATCTATTTGGATGAGGGAACAAATGTGCGACAAGGCATCTGGTGTAGTGTTATTCACTCCGGATATATATAGCAAATATCCTACGTAAACTGTGAAATGTAGTCCAGTTGTCGTGATTCTCTAGGCGAATACTTATCTGAAGTTGAGTTCAGAGGGTACGTTAGAGGTTTATGGTCAGTGAAAATTATGAATTCACGACGCTTCACTGAATGTCGGAAGTGGCGTATGGCACAGTACATAGCTAGAAGTTCTCTGACGAATGTGCTACAGTTGGTTACTGCTAGTTGTAGAAGCCTCGAATAAGAAAGCAAGTGGTTGCCACTATTTGTTGACTAGTTGCTGCAGAAGTGCGCCAATTGCGCACCAACGCAGATACTTAACGGTGATGCTGGATCCTGATACATAAGAAGGGTGGCATATGCAATAGCTTTTTTAATCTGAATGAAAGCATTTTTAGCGGACGCGTCAATTTCGATGGACTTTTTATTCCGTCAAAGAAGGTCTTTTAGTGGATGAATCAGGAAGGCACACTTAGGAATAAAGCGTCGGAGATAACCTACTAAGCCATTAAGAGTGAGAAGTTTTCAGTGTCTTTAGCCCCGGAAAGTTCAGTATCGCATCAAATTTACCAGCCAGTGGTCAGATATCCTTGGAGTCAATGGTGTGGCCAATAAAGTCAAGTGATTCTACTCTTATCTGACATTTTTGAAGAATAATGGTAAACTTTCGAATTCCAAGTCCAAGTGTCTAAGGTGAGTTTTCTTGTCTGGACTGGCAATGAGGCAGTCGTCTAAGCATGCGTATACAAAGTAGAGACCGCAAAATATTCCGTCAATGAAACGTTTGAATGTTTGTGTATTCCGGAAACCGAATGGCATGCGAGGAAACTCAAAATGTTCAAAAGGTGTAATGGTAGTCATTTTCGGAATGTCATTTGGTGCCATCGGGATTTGGTTATACTCTTTCGAGAAAATAGTTGCACATGATAATTTTGCAGTCAAGTCGTATATATGAGGCAGTGGATATCAATCAGGGGTTGTTTTGTAGCTCACTCGCCGGTAATCACCAGTGAGTAGCCAAATACTGCTATCTTTTTACGGGAACAAATGAAAAGGGGATTTCCATGGGCTATTTGATGACCGAATGATGCCAAGGGTGAGCATATAGTCGGATTCATTTCTAACCAATCGTATTTTGTTAGGAGCAAGGCGATGTGCTTTAGATATCACGGGTTGTCTTGAGGTTGTGATGTGATGCATAACATTACTGGTTACGCACGGTAGATCGTTAGACGGGCAATCAAGTTCCAAGTACTTGTCAACAATAATCGACTGGAAAGTCGGATTAAAGATCGCCTTCTTTTTAACCAGTGACAAGCTTTGACCTATGTAGTTGATGCCATTATTAGACAGTCTTTTAGTACCGTCTATCAGGGGTTTTCGGCGGACGTCTATGAGTAGATCATGATGGTTAAGTAGGCATAATGAAGTCGGCAAGAAATAAAATCCACTGAATAGGTTTGCGTAAATCTACGTTCAGATAGACGCATTTTTTACCAAAGGTTGCCATAAGTTTTCCATTCGCAGCCTGTAAGTTGAAGGTAGGTTCCTTCTGTAGATCTGCCCATGTGGTAGGAAGGGTGCTGAATTCAGCACCTGTGTCCACCAAGTACTGGGTCTGGTTGATTACATCACGGATGTGTAGTAGGCGACTAGTGCCACTGGCGATGGCTGCCGCTAACACGTACCAGTGGGATAGTTTCCCATAGTATTCGAGACAATGCCAAAAATACAAGGTCTTTGGAAATATTTCGCTTCCTAACCATGGGAATTGTGATACCAAAACCAGTCAGGTTTTTGAAGTGAACGTGGTTTGAACTTGACAGACCAGGTGGGATTCACCATTGAGGAGAATCGGTCGACTGCTGGAGGAGAAATTTTAAATTTAGGTTGCTTATAATGGCTGATGCAGGCTGTCACTGATATCTAATTTATATATATATATATATATATATTATATATATATATCCAAGATTTAGGATTTGTTGATATTCGATCAATTTCACAGTGAATTTCTTCATTAAGCGACACGATACTGAAAACCATTGGAGGCTGGGGAATAACAGACGGCTATTTTATGCGTAAATATATAAATATAAATATATTTTGTGGTTGAAATATAAGCACTATAGTTAGTCAAGTAAGTCAAAGGATGACAGATTACGTAAAAAATGGAAAGTGTTGAAACCACAGTCATAAAAATACAATAGATTATTTTTGAAAGAGGCGCCGGGAAGCTTTTATCATCAATACGCAGTGGGGAAATTTAAACACGAAGAACTAGTATGTTATTTATTCAGGAGTATCTGTTGGTTTAAAATGAATAGATAAAAACATGATGGTGCAGTTAGAGCCGGTTTACAATTTCGCTAATAAAGCCAGATAAATCTCATTTTCTGGGACGTAGACAAGTCAGCTGCCTTTGAAAATGGATAACTATGAATACTTTTGTAAATATGTGATCTAGTGTCCTATTGTATTGAGCTGCGCTATATGAAGGAAACATTGTTTCCACGATATTTTGAAAGATTAGAAAATATCCAATTTATGTTATGCAGCTTTTAAGTGCAAGGTAAGTTCCTAGAAGCAGTCTATGAAATCTAGGAGAGAATGAGAACAGTGAACAGATACGGAACAAGTTACATTCACGTTAGATTGATGGCCTAATGTCTGTTAGATGAAGAGTCTGTCATCTTTTAACGTTTCCAGAATTAATGTTCAGTGAAGAACAGCTGAAGACTACGAAAGACACTTACCTAGTAAAATTTCGTAGTCAACCATTTACGTAATCCGGAGATCGGTCCTGGGTAGAAGCACTCCTTAATCCCGCTAGGGCCGGTAAAAAGAGAAGGTTAGGTATGAAGCTAGAAGCCCCACACCATAAAAATAAAAGCCGCTGCTACCACAGAAACTTCGAAGGTCTAGCTCGAAGCCCTATGTTCCACTCGGAATGTATAGAAATATGATAAATAAAAAATTTTAAAGAAACCGAGCGTTTTCAAAAAATTATGACAACTTTCAGACGTTTTCTGAACTCAGACTTGATTATTTCCCTTCCACTTGTCTTCCCGTCGTATTTCAGTGTCTTTCTCATTTTGTTGATTTTCTCAGTGTTGCTCAAATATGTGCAACGCAGTGCTTTTGAGAGTATGTTTCGTACTGTTCAAAAATACTGCATGGTTAATTAATTATATTTCGTGGTAAATTATTGTCATTAGGTTGTAACGTGTAGTTAAGTGTCTAAATTTAATCGCTAAACATTACCATTTGCATAATAATTTCAAATTAGAGTAATCGCCTTATCTTTTT
Organism: Trichobilharzia szidati; assembly: GCA_944472155.2. Taxonomy (NCBI): domain Eukaryota; kingdom Metazoa; phylum Platyhelminthes; class Trematoda; order Strigeidida; family Schistosomatidae; genus Trichobilharzia; species Trichobilharzia szidati. The sequence continues at coordinate 72,027,368 of OX235279.1, forward strand.
TAAAAGTAGTTTCAGCAGTTTTAATACCAAGAAAATTTTAATCTGAGAGATACAGTGACACTCCATTATGGATAAGATTTTATTTTGATAAATCGCACAGTGTTACACAGTAATATTAACTGATGATGTGGCGAGCACAAATTATTGCTCATAATCGGATCAAGTTACTCACACAACTTTATTTCCTTCATTTATTTACATGAGTGGAATTAATTAGACAACTGAATGAAAATTAATATAGGATAATGTACATTCAGAAATAATAGTACGAGTGTTATGGATCAAATACAGTCAGATGGGAAATAAAATGTTTTTATAGTCAAAATAATTAACTTATTAGAATGTTATGATGTCCGTGAATTGAAATAGAATTTTAAGATTATTTATTATCCTCCTCTGATTTGACTGGTAATAATATCTTCCATATCTCTGGTATTTGCATTGAGTCATTTCTGTTGCATGTGTTGTGCTGTGTGTAAACTCGATGAACCAGGATTCAGTAATCAATCGCTCTATCCACCTACATAGATTACTTCTTAGAATCTTAACCCTGTCCCACCCTATTGTGTGGTTGTGTGTTATTGCATGTAGTGCAATTGCTGAGCTTTTTTCTAAATTACTTATCTTCTCGGGGTCAACCATTCTTACCTTGGCTAAATTCTTATGTTCCGACAATCTGATTACCCCCGATCTACTAGTTTGACCTATATAGTTGACCTCACAGTCATTACTGTGTGATTTATCAAAATAAAATCTTATCCATAATGGAGTTACACTCTACCACAGTGCCCAAGTTTTATACTTATATCAGATACAGTGACATAACACGTGTGAATATGTTCCTCTTAGTCAGTGCACAATACCTATGGAAGAGTTCCATTAGGTGATTTTAACATGATGTACAGTTTTATGAATACACAGAATGTTCATATGTAAGTGCAACAACCGATTTCCTTACCTCCATAATGTATCACTTTTTTTCATGAATATTCTGCATCAGTAGTTGATATCAATAATCAGTAAACTGATTGAGCGTTATGATCAGTTGACTCAACTAGCCGAGTCAAACAAGTAGCTGCTTAGGTCTCATAGTCCATGAGAATATATTTATTTGTTGACCGTTAAAGTAAACAACCTTATATTCTTGTAAGAAATGAAATATTTTCCAGGTGCAGTCTGTATTTTACAAGAAATGTGAAACACAGTAATCAAAGTGCTGACGACAAAATCCCCAAATAAAAACATCAAAGCTGACATGAGTTAGAGAACCATTGGAAAACCTGGGAGTACTGGACAGCTGTTTCGTCCTAGTTTGGGACTCTTCATCAGTACGCACCCACGGGGATTCGAACCCAGGACCTTCTGGTTACAAGGCGAGCTCGTATACCATTAAGCCACTGGGACCCGATCCAATGGTCCATGAATTCTAACTTCTGCCAATTCACGACATAGCCTTGTAACCAGAAGGTCGTGGGTTCGAATCCCGGTGGGTGCGTACTGCTGAAGAGTCCCAAACTGGGACGAAACAGCTGTCCAGTACTCCCAGGTTTTCCAATGGTTCTCTAACTGATGTCAGCTCATGATGAAATCCTGTAACCAATCAAATCCCTACAAACCAACACTTGAAAAACATCAAAATTTGAGTTGAAATTACTAAAAAAAGGATACTAATCGGTTAGTGAGGGTATCAACCTTCATCTACTGGGACAGCATAAAATGTTAGGTGGTGTAGTGCTGCTATGAAAACAGGCGGGAAGATTGAATCAAGACATTTCAATAGTTCATGTGGTCTTTGACTGTTATTGTCTGGATCAAGGTTCACAAAACACTTGGTGGTTATAAAATTTAAGTGGTATAACTGGCAATCGATCACTGTGTCACAGATGCCTAAACATTTTATTTCCGCCATACCTTTTTACTATCTCACTTCTTCCAATGCTTTGTCACTACTGTTATTTCACTTCATGCATACATATTCTTTGTGTATGTGGAAAAATACCGAGACCAGTTCTCAACCTAGTTTTCATTTTTACTGACTGATTTCAAATCACCCACTTTATGAAGGAATAGAAATAACAGAACAGGTGTCTAGCTAAAAGACTTTATTCAGTGAATTCTAAAGCCCCTAACTAGTAATAAAGGAATCTTATCCATAAAATCGTTAGTTAGTCTGCTTGAAATATTTCAGCAAAAATAACGGTTGGTATATTTCACTTATTAATTTCGCTATCACACCACAAATAATAAACCTGTTATGATAATAATATTGGTTAATGGGTCAAGTTTTGTAGAACTAAACTAATTAAATCCGTAGCATACAACCAATAGTCAGGTTTGTCGTCAATCAATAAACGATTTTATTGCGTAATACTGCGTAAAGCTAACATGTGTCCAACATGATATGGTTAAACATGTGTTAATCGAAGCGAATAAAGCAGTGGCATTATTATAATCTAAGCATTAAATGACTACTGATCTGGCTCATTTCCTTTTTGAAGAAAAAACTTTGGTCTAAATCCATAGCGTCAACTAGTAAATATACACAAACTGTTTAACCCATAAGAAAATCAATTTTACACATTTCACCGGAACAGTATAATCTGTTGTCATTTTTATCACAGAAGTAGACATTCAGTAGATATTGTTAATTCAGATTTCTTTTAAATGGACTCAGAGATTATTGTGGTAGGTAGTAAGAAAGCAAGCCATTCGTTAAATATCCTACTATGAATGGATTAATTTATTAAATCAACAAAATATACTAAAGACAAGTATGGAAATGCATAAGTACATTGGGAAGTGTGAAATGAAATGAAAGGAAAGTTAGTTGCTCAAATGAACGCAACTTCAAAAGATGAAACTGACATGTAGCGCCAGCGTGGTGGTTTTTCTCCGCTTTTTTGTCAGAGTTTCAGAATCACAACTAAAACGAACTTTTAAGCCTTTTTTCTTGCTTTATGTGTCACTTTCCCTCTTGATTACATAATCTATACGTCGCACCAAAAAAGGCAGGAAACTTAGATGAATCCCGTTTATATTTAGTCTACCGCCTGTTATTTAGTCACTAAGACTACAGTTATTTGGTATTGTTATGTATGAAGTATTATATGTACATCGGTGGTATAATTTGAACTTGTATATTATGCGATTGCATTACAACCCGATGTGATAAAGTCCACAACTGTCTTACAGTTTCTTTACACATTTAGTGAACCACTGACATATTCTACAGGACTCCAAAGTTAGGAGATATCCGTAGTCTATTTATGTGATTCACTACTGAAGTCATGTTGTCGCTTTTTTATTACATTTACTGAGAAATTCAAGTGTCCCCTAATAATCAAACCATATGGCGAATGATACTTTTAGATCTAAGGTTGTGCTTAAGGTTTGGATTGACGGAAAGCTTTATCAACACCCACATGTAGTTAAATAGTCCACTAAAAGACTACTGATAAGTTTTATATCCATTACTTTTGGAAGCTACAAAAGAAATTTCGAGCAGTCTTTCACTTCTTCTCATCAAAAATGTGGCATTTGAGGATAAAGGCAAATTAACAAATAATCGTTTACATGGTGTGTGTTTCACCAAACTGCCTAGCTAGTTATCTACTGGACTTTATATATTATATTTATATTTATTTATATTTATCTACTGGACTTCTATATCGTATACTGAGGTAAGGTGCACTGCTATCAAAATATCATTAATAACGTAGAACAAATGTGCGTCGGTGACACAACGGTAGAATGTTCGCCAACCAATCATGTGGTTCGGGGTTCGATCCCTGGCCAATGTACTCCTTTATTTCGCTAAGCAAGTGGTAAGACTGGTGAAGAGGGGAGGTTGAGCATGAGGCTAGCAACCCCATCCAGTAAAAATAAACACCACTGCTACCGAAACATCACGCCTTTAGCTTGAAGCCCTATATTCCACTGGGAACTTAAAGAATTTTTAAAAAAGTAGAACAAATAAGTTCACAAAAGTCATCAGATATTCAGGCTTAAAAGAATGATAACTTCCAGGAATATATTTGATGAGACCACAGGTGACAACTATATATTGTATTGGTGTAGTTATGCTTCCTAAACTTCATGATTTAATTCAGAAGCCTTTATTGTCTTCCATGAAAACATCTCGCACCCGAACTACAAATGTCCTCCGTCAATTCTAAACTACAAAGTATATTATGATTACAGAAATGAAATGTTTTTAGGTCTATGTTACCTGACATACTACCAAACTGTCCAAATACGCAAGACTTCACCCCAATTATTAATCATTCTGAGCTACTTTAATGAATCTTTCAAACTTTGCAACATGCTGGAAAGATGCGTTTATGATGGAAACTTATTCTCCTCAAAGTGCATCCGTTTATTCTTTTATAATGAGCTATTTGACAGCAAAACAAACAACTGACCTAGACTGATTTATCGAACATCAGTCTCCTAAAGCAACATTCCAAACTGTAGGGATGAGTTCATATGCTATTGGTGTACTGAGTTAAAATACATCAACGACCAATATTACACAAATGGTCATTTAGTGATATTGTTTCACTATACTTTTGCATATATGTGTCAGTTGCATGAATTACATGAAACAACCATTATTTGTACAGAATCGTGCACCCACATGCGAATAAAACTATTCCTTTGAGTAATTCACTATTGTTCGATTAGTTAACAAAGTAGTTTGATGTAGTTATTGTGATTTACCTTTCTCAGGTTCATTTGAAAAATCGAATTAATTATTAATGGAAAAACATTTATATATGTCCAAACCAAGTTCACTTTTAACAGTTTGGGCATTGGGTATATGATATGATATAACAAAGAGTTCCTTAACTCTTTGTTATATATATGCTGAGATTTTGTAAATTCCGGTTTAATAATAATTTGATAAAGCTATTAGTCATTAAATAGCGAAACGTCAGTAAAAACAATATCGTTTTGTTTTTCATTCATTGGGAAATACAAAAACCTTTATTATGATGAAAAACATTTATTTTCTGTAAGATTATTTTAACAAACGTTGAGAGAATTTTAAGTTATACAAAACACTACCGGAACGCTGTATGGTTGCATGATCAGTTTAAGACATTATCTTGCAAGAGATGTATTAAACAACAATGATATTAAAATAAACTTACTAGCCTGAGTCACTTTCGCAGTTGTATCACTTGAAACCAAAAACGCTTGAAGATTCCATAATATAATAATAATTTTATTCGATAAAAATGCACAGTGATACAGTGTTACTTACCGATGGTATTTTGACCATGAAATGGTACTCATAATCATATCAAATTGGTTAAGTTATGTTATCAAATAGAAACATTCTATTGTGGAATTATACTCTACAACAGTCTCCAAATTCTATTTATATTTCATTTCATTCCAGTTACTTAAGTTCTTCGTCTTCATGCTTCACTACTTTTGATTGTCTTCTGTTTGAGCTATATCTTATGTGGCGAAGGTTTATTAGGCAGACAAAAATGTGAAACAAACAAATTATAATTCACTAGGGCACATCTGTCTAAGATTTAATGCAAATCGTGCGACTCGTATTCACCTAGATGACTAGGGTAGAAAATGAGCAACAACACTTTTATCTTTCAAGCAAACTACAAACTGAATCTGAGAGATTTAAGACGGTATGTAGCACAAGTAATGGTAGACAAACTCGAGAAGCAGGTAGACAATTCAAAGATTACACCAGATTCCAATGAATATTTTACATCAAGCAAACAACGCATAATGAACAAATGTGTAATAGATGGTTTTCAAAATGTTATCCAGGAAGTGACATCATACTTCTAAATGTAGTATTTAATAAATAAATGTTATGTGGAGTTACATTCTACCGCTGCTGACACACAAATATTTCTTCCCACTGATTCATTCAATGATTCCTAGTTCAGATAATTAGTTTCTGGAATAAAGCAAATTATTATTATTTATTTAATTTATTTATTTTACGCTATTCACGGTGTGAAAGACACAAGAACCTAGTTTCCCTACTGAATCATTTTGAATTACAGCTTCATAAAATACAACATATTATTCGTGTTCTTACTGGTAAACATGATAAGCTTGTTGAATAATTGTCGGAAGTTAAATTTGATTTGTCAGAGGCAAAGAAATGTTTTCCCGAAGCAACAAGACAGAAATGAAAATTTATACAAGATCTAGCAACCGTTGTTGATTGCGTACATTCATCCATTCAAAAATGGAATCAGAAACTGACAGCTGGGCACTGTATGAATGTCCAAAACCTACAACTATAGAAATGAATCCATGACGCGAACAAATACATACTTTAACCAGTGAATACCTCAATGAGAACACTTATTCAGTGGATAGTAAACGTGGATTAAAAACAGAAAAATAAAAATATATCAGAACGACCTGTTGCATGGCTAACTAAGTCTGTTCGATATATAAAAAGTGAATGTGATAAACTAAATAAGACACTAAACTATCTTGAAAGTTACAGCACAAATGCTTATCAGATCGTAGTTGTTTAACGAAATGGACAAGCTGCAAAACTCCAAATGGTAAAGTTTAGACGGTCTGTGAAAAGTCTCGTAATTGGTGGACTATCTTATATTTAATGCTCCTTCAACTGGACGTACAATCAGATGTCCTCTCAACATAGGGAAGCTTTTAGAAAACTCCATTATGGATAAGATTTCATTTTGATAAATCACATAGTGTTGTACAGTAATGTTAACTTATGACGTTTCGAGCACAAACTATTGCTCATAATCATATCAAGTCAATCACACAACTTGATAAGATTATGAGCAATAGTTTGTGCTTGAAACGTCATCAGTTAATATTACTGTACAACACTGTGTGATGTATCAAAATAAAATCATATCCATAATGAAGTTATACTCTACCACACTGCCCAAGTTTTATACTTCTATCTTTTAGAAAACTGATACAGAATTACGTAACTGGTAAATCTCAGTATGCAATCTTTTTGCCAAATAGCATGTGATTGTATTTCAGTCTCATAGAATAACTTATCCAAGGTTGACTGATTTCGTACTCTAAACATCCATTTAAAGTGCATTAGTGTCTGTCACTCACACTAATGACCTACAAACAAAATATCCATTGGTTAAAAATATAAAGCATGACATAGAACAATTAAATTTAGAGTTTGAACAGACAAACAATCGAATAAACAAACAAACTGTTTCAGCAACTAGCTACGCAGTACACAAGAGAAATGAGCGTAGTGTGGTGAGTCACATAGAAGTGGAATTATGACATCTTGTTCAAAGTATGGCAGATTCTGTGAGTCAATTTCTTTTTCTTATAGAAAACCAGCAATTATTATTGAATTTTTTTGTTTAAATGCGCACCTATATAAAGTGACCAAAAACAGCTTAACGCCTCTCTTAAAATCAATATTAAGTGCATTTTGACCTTATTCCCTCTATGACTATCCAAATAGTGTCTTGATGTAAACAATGTGATTTGGTTTCGGGTCTAAGTTTCGATAATCTTGTCGTCAGCATATCAGATATGCAAATAGAAATATCTCTTTGGTCGTAATAGCTTGAGACTAATTTCTTGGCGAAGAATTTTCCCAATTATATCGTGATGTAGTGGGACTAATGTATTTACAAACCAACTAATTCTCAATTATAGATTAACGACTATGAGTAGTGAACAGACAATTTACGTAATTTACATTTTATTGTATTTAGATACTTACACCTCTTGCCTCAGTAGTGTCATGTATTCGAAGACAGTTTCTTTGATACAAATAATTATTCATTTGAAGGAAAACAAGCTTAGCGTCTTCATTTCTCATTCAGCAGTAACTCAGCGAACGCGAAGTGCTTTTCGTCTGTATAAGATTTGCTAATTTACTATGCAGGTGCATGTGCTTAGTCTGTTCGTATTAGTATTCATGTCATGTAAAGCTGGCCTCTTTCAATTAGCGTCTATCGGAAAAGCGATTACTATAGAAATATACATTTGATTTTAAAACAAACTGTCAGGATGCCTTCGAACAACTGTCTATGCAGTGGTCAGTGCCACATTCTCAGCAAGTAATAGATTAGATCTATGGAAAGTGTATGAAATTCCCTATTGGACAGTAGTCAATACAAAATACTCAGATTGTAACCAAGTTGCTTAATCTGCTGTGGTGAAAATTCCACCTAATTATCTTTCGTTTGTGCTATCTAACAGAAAGGTTTGACTAATATTCATGTAGTTAACAAGTAACCAGGATATTTAACAAAAACAATATGGATTCTGCGCAATGATTTTAATTCCTTAAGCTTTTTCTATTACACTGCCTTCAAAGTGTTGGAAAAATGATTAACTAGATAATCATGGCTATGGTTTTGAACTGATAAATCACTGAGCACAGTAAAATTGATCACTGCACAATGATTCGGGGAATGATCGGTTAACTCTTCAAAATTTGTGTTTACAACTCACTTCCATTTGCATCTTGAATTATCATGTACTCTTCACACTCTTCAAATATGTTTTCCGATAGATTCCAGGGTGGTAATTCAAAACTTTGTACATTGGTGTACATCTATCCATAATTTCCTATTCAGCATTGCCTAGAAAACTGTAATCAGATGCTCTTTGTAGCCTAATGTGATATCAAGTTGACGAGTGTTCTCCATTGAGTTTGTATTGATGTAATAAAATACATTGAATACACTAGTAAGTAATTAAATAATACAAGGATTTAGCGTCTAGTTAACAAAAATGTTATATTATGTGAATATTTGAACTCTATCGCAACAACTGGCATTCAATAAATTTTAACTACCAATCATTTTGATGCTAGTTGTCGCTTAGCTATACAGATTGATTAGGCTGAAAGAAAAATTCATTTCCACTTAGTCCTGAATTGATCTTGTGCAATTTGTGATTCACTGTGTTCAAGTATTCGTCTGCATATAACGCGACGCCTGATTAAGCCATAATGTGTTTCTAATACGTCCTGCAACCATCTTTTACTTACAGTACTCTCTAATGTTTGCATTGTACATGGTCAGTTTGTTACGATGCTGTCAGGTTTCATCTCGTTTCGAACAACTAACTGACAGTTGGTTGGACAATTTTCGTTGATAGACATAGGCATGATTCAGAAATACTTGTTAATTACGATCTTCTTATGTGGCTGAAATGCTAATCACTGTTATCAGGACCGTGTGTGTTTTTACAGGAAGTTACGTTTTCAATGATCCAGTTACCCAAGGCAGTTAACTGCAATTAAGACATCAACCAGATTGAACTTTCGCCTTGAAATTATGAACTTATATATATATATATATATGATTGTCTTATTCAAATTTGTATAACTCGATAAATTCGCTATGCTCTAGTAATTTTCTGACTGAAAACAGTTAATCTTCCATTTAACCGAGTGCAGTCTTGTGTACTTCATATAACTGTCCGCTTATCGCCTATTAATAAGGGAGTAATATTGTCGCGTATGACAAGCGTGTTTATCTGGTTTTCAAGTAATATGTGGTTGATTCTTAAAATCATGTAGTACAGCCAGTCTAACATTTGCTTCGTTGAAGTCCATTCTAATAGGTATGTTTTGTACCCAAAGAGTTTCTAATACTTCGGAAAATACTACTCTGCTTCACTTATGGCTGTTAGTGCTAACACTTTGTGGAATGAATTTAAAATTTAACGGTCTTAAGAAAAGATGGAGTATATCTATACATAATTTGTGAGACAGTGTGTGGTTTAAGTTAACTTCATTAATACAGCAGCGCTTAATAAAATCTTTTTATTTACCTAGATAATTGCTAATTTCCATCTAACTGGTAATACACTCTAACAAAGTTATTTACCTATATATGATAAATTACTGATAACTTAGCACAATAATTAGATTCGTCGTTTTCTACATTACTTAAAATTTATCATAAATGTATTTGCATACTGCTCTGTTACCAGTCCTTATGTCTTAACAAAGATCACAACACATTACCGGTCATTTGTTATTGAGGTGTCTTATAGTACGTAATAGAAAATTCATTATTACTGTTTGACCTCCTAAATTTCATGACAAACTGTCAATTAGTTTTAACAAATTTTCCTATAATTAGAATATCTACACGTATATTATCGCAATTCAGTATTTCTACTGACTGTCAATTAGAACATTTATTAATAATTAATCGTAATCACTGATACAATTACTCGACAATGAACCATAATCGTTTAAGAAGCGTAACCACTGAAAGGAAAACTTTATTTCACAAAGAAGGACAACACATTCCTTCCGTGATTACACTTATTGCGAAAACTACATTGAGCAGCTCTGTGTGATCACTCAGAAAAGTCCAGAAAAACGGCTTTTTGTGTAGCATCTCGAGTTAATGCACTGAACCATTACAAGTTAAATTTTAGAATTTAGATGACAGCATATTCTTTTCAACAAAATTTGTCTTTATATGTCTAGCAACAAATAGAATCAAAAATGTTATGTATACTGAAATTCATAGTTTTCAGGTTAAAACTTAATAATTATTTTATTTAAATGGAAAGATTTTTTCACTAAAATTTCCTTTTACAATAGTGTTCACTAGAAACTTTAGATGATGTTGTAATATTTGAAATTTAGCTTCACCGAGGAAGTGAATAAGCATTGTTGTACGAAACTGCTAAAGTTACATCCTTTCTGATAGAAAAGTCCTATCTCAACTATGAATCTCTCACATATCTCAAAGTTATTACATTTCCAGGAACCTGTCGTCAGTTTTTGTCTGATCTAAACATGTTCATCAGAGCTAAACTACAAAATAATTTATAACACAGATGTGATGAATCCTAAGTGAAAGGAATTTCAGTTTTGCTGCAGTTAATTGACTTGTATGATTTAAAGGTTAAAAATATAAATGATACTCTTAGAAAATTTTCTACCAATGACTGTTGTGGAATATTAAAAAAATAATATTCCAAAAAGTGTTCCATACTATGTAGTACTTTGTAAACAACTCATTATTATGAAAGTACTTTAATAAATTTTAATTTATTATGGCCAAATAATAGCAATGAACTATAAAATAGTTTAACAAATGGATGAAATAGATGAAGAATTCAATATGGCAACGCATCCTATAATCACTGTTTTGAGAGAAGTAGGCTACTAAGTGCAAAGACATATTCTGAAATCGAAAAAACCCAACAATAACTAAATGTTCTTCACGCCCGTATGAAAGCGTTTATTGTATTTTGAATTGTAAGATTGTAAATATTAAAGTGTCTCAACCAAGTTGTTGCATTTTGTTTAGGTGGAAGTTAATATTTCTAGTTCTTCGCTGCATGTGAGATTACTCTGATAATTAACATGCACATACCTCCATATATTTTTACAGTTCATCATAGAGGATGTCAAGATTTTGTCACCATAATCACACTATTTCGAGTTCTGAAAGTAGGATAGCAATATTTGTCAGTTTTATAGTTTCAGAAATATGTTTTTCTTACTGAGTTCAGCACATCAGGACGGTAGTTTTTAAAACTGAGATTTGAAGTAGACAATTGAGTCAAGTAACATTTGTAAATCATGGTCAAGGCTGAATACTGTAGTAAATGCTTGGCCGACTGTGGGGCATAAGTCCATCATAATGGAACTAATCTAAGATAGTGAAATAACGCAGCTTTTAATAATAATAATAATAATAGCTTTACTCTGAAAAGTGCACAGTACACAACTTTCAGCGTGTTTTATTGCAACGTATTTATTTCTGATTGAGAACCTTAGAGTAATATAATAACCGATAATATCTTATCTGAAGCATTATTGTTCCATCCAAAATATTTTCCTTTCCTCTACAATGTTATTCCTCAGCTTCCAACATAAAAATCATAACAGCAGGTTAGAACCTATTCGGAAATTAGCATGGGTATAGAGTGCAATTCACTCACAGACGTAAATAAGTGGTTAAAACAGCTTGAAATGGAGGGAATATGATGCTTCTTCATGGATAGAAAAATTAGGTAGCCAAGTAATTTAACCAGGGTACCGTTTACTTGTCAAATACAGACTCATGTAATCCTGAACTAATTATACTTATTAACCGGAGAATTGATCACCTAAGAATCTAAATCGTAGTAATTTTCTGCCTACATTTCACTGGAAAAACAGCAATACGCTACAACTATCAGAATTATTTAGTGGTGGATGCCAATAGAATGTATTCACACTATATTCTTGTTCGTTCCCTGTTGCAAATGAGTTCACACTACTGATCAATTCTGTAATCAGTATGCAGTTCTGTGTACTGTAGTAGGCTAGAATGAAGTTTTGATCGAAATACATTTTCACTGTTTGAAATTTCAGTAAGTTCAGTGGTTATAAATTCACTGATTACTTCACGCTGTTACAGTGTGACTGGAAAAGCAATTTATTTTCATATTTCTGTCCATTAACATTATTGCACTCGTTGACAAAGTTTTCACATTGATTCATTCCTACCATGTTGTGATAATGTATTATATTTCAGCCATTCTAGTAGGATACAAATATAATGAAGTGACTTAGGGATTCTACAGTATTTTGTTATTATAAAACTGTTCCCTAGTGAGTATTGTGAAATTAGGACAGACAATATCCATTGTTTGGTGACTTTCCCTAACTCAAATTTCTTCTGTGTATTAGTCACACTTATCTCAGTTCGACTGACTGCCGAAAAAGTCTTTCCTGAGATATTTTCTGCACTAGTTAGTTTATTAATAGTTTTTGAGTAGAAAAGAACCACAGGTAGCCAGCGCAGATGAATCAACAATACAAATCTGGCTGCTAAAGCAACCAGAATTTATTATTTTGGATTTATCAAATGACATGATATTCAGAATGAAATTTATTATTTTCAAATCACACAGTTTCCTTTGGAAGCAAAAGAGTAAGTGATGCACTTGATACCACTAATGAGAATCAAGAAAGTAAGCTAAGTATCGTGAAACTAGATACAACTGACTGATTGCTATGAGTAATTGGAATCTACTGTGGTCAAACAGCAGTGTTTACTAACCAGATGGAAGTGATTTAAACACCGGACGACCGTTTCCCTCCTTTAAGGCCGAGCTCATCATCAGTGTACCTGGTTTAACTCAGCTCGGGAAGCCGAATCAGTTCGAACCATCGAATTCTGGTCTGGGTGAACTGGTAGGACATTTAATTCCTGTTGAGAATTGCAAATTAATTTCCGATTCACAGTTTACACAGTTCTAGGTGAAATTTCACAACAGTTTCCTTTGAAAAGCAAAATTATTGAGATAACAATATGTGATCTATTTGACTTTAATGGTTTCTAACCATTATGACTTGGTGCGTCATAAAGAGCATCTCAAACAAACTACAGACCTTCATTAACAGTTGTCTTCGCTCAATACTCAAGATCAGATGGCCAGAAAAGATCAGCAACAGGGAGGGATCTCTGGGAGCGAACCAACCAGGAACCGATTGTGAAACAAATAGGCAAGAAGAAATGGAGATGGATTGGCTGGCCATACTCTGAGGAAACCATGAAGTGACATCACTAGACAAGCCATTGCTCGAGTGGAACCCGAAAGGGAAGCGGCGAGTTGGTCGTCAGTGTGAGGGTGACTTGGAGGAGGTCATGTGAAGAGGAGATGAAAACGTGTGGGCAGACTTGGAGCCAGGTGAAGACTCTAGCAGAGAACCGAACTCAATGGAGACGCACGGCTGAAGCCCTATGTTCCTGTAGGAATTAAAGGAAACAATAATAATACTAATAATCATGATAATTATATTTTATCCAGAAAGTAGTAAGCTTGTCAGCATAACAAACTGTGTTTTCTGCGTCCCTGAAGAATGATCGCCCGCATTGACTGGTCCGAAGAAACTACTTATTTTTATGTAAGAATTATTAAATCTGAATAGTCTGATGTAACTAGTAATTACAATCAAATAAGCAAAATAAAATAAACATTTCATACTACTTTGCATAACTTATAACTTTTGAAAAGTTCATTGAATTATTTTTTTACTTCAAGTTATTCACCGTGTTATTAAGTGCGAAAACAACTTATCTAGTTGTTAAACATCGTAGCAACGATTGTAGTAAATCATCAGTCAGCACTAAAAAGCGGACTAATGGTATCTCATTTCAATTAGTTACACAGGGAGGTTCACTAGACACTAAAACTCAATAATACACGAATTGAAAGTGTTCATACTCGTGTTATAGAGTTTATTGGCTGTTGTTGTGTGATAAAGCTTATTAAAAAGCCATTAGGGGGTTGAGCGAAATGCCTTAATGTGAGTTTTCTATGAAGAATATTTCAAGAATATCGTCATTGGTAAATGCAAAGCAGTTTAAGGCCATTTGGGTGAATGCATATTTGTTTATAAGTGTTAGATTCATGGAAATTCGACTGATTTAAATCAACTTTCGTATTCAACTGACACTATCCATTTCTCAGTGGACTTTAAAGTAGATTGACTTTTGACAAAAACTGCCCTTAAGTCATCTTTACTTAGATATTTTTGTTTTTATTATGTTCTGGTCTTGTTCAAACATGATTACCACACTTGTAACGTCAGTCTGATTATACTATTCATTCAGCGTATATAAGTTTTACCATTTCTTACTTGGCAGACGGAGAAAGATAAGGAAAAAGAGAGAAGACTAAGAAACTCTCTTCGTGCTGATTGATTTCCACTAACATTCTGCCCCTACCGAAGTTTAATTTTATATTGAATTATAAGCCATTACATCTCCACCTTTGTACATTGCTTACCGTTATTTACATTTAACTGGTTATGTAAATTTTATAACAGATGAATCGCAATATTCAAAATCTTATCTTGAGTATTGCAGACCATAATTACAGTTTATATGAAGTTTACACGAAAAGGAATCTTCGCAAGATTATCCGATAAAACGTAAACGTATATTACACAGTCAGTCATACGAAAGACTATCGGTTTGCTTAATCATATCTCACTGTTTCACCTGGATGAAGCAGGTGATCTTTGTTATTGAGCTTTCATTCACGTGGACATTTTTATTCATGATAAAAACTTACTGGTATTACAGCTTAACGTAATCATTATTATAAGGACATGAAAGTGCAACTCCAATGTCCTTCATTTTGGTCATATATTGATTTTAAAATTCTGATCGTAAACCCTTAAACACTTTTTTCAAGGAATTTAATGCACCCCACTAAGTGTTTCTCCATTTGTGTGTATTAGTACACAACAGTCGACTATAAAATATTTGGCAGCGAACAGTATGGCTATTGGATTCTGCATTCAATCACCTTTCATAGGGTAGTGCTGGTCGAAATTCTAAATCTCAAAGAAGTACTGCCATCAGAGTCTTCTTAATGTTAGCTGGTCTGGAAATTCTAGTAGTTTCACTTTTTGTTCTTATGCTGGCTCTTTTTACTTTAGCATCACACCTACATCACCCCTGTGATACTAATGATAGTCTGAGGGGTTAGGTTTGTCTAATTTTCAATTTTTCACACAACATATCTATTGGGCGACATCAATATTTTAGGCTGAATAGTTAACAGCAGGTTACTGATGTATATCGTTCAGCAAGTGTCTAAAATTTGTTTACTTTCAAATTACTTACAAGTTAGACAGGTTGAAACAGAAATAATCATACTATTTTTCTAGTCTGATAAGGTGAAATTTATTTTCGTTATGTCTAGGTCACTTCAGTAGCACTTCATGTGGGATACTAGTAAGTGTGTTATTAAATGAATTCATGCGCTGCTTATTGCCGAGACACAAATTGTAAAATAAATATCAAGTGAAGCTCTTTTATTTTTGGAAAGCGTCGAAAGTACTTTCTCGGTTCAGATCTATTTACACAGTAAAAAAAGTCTGTTTCTGCATTGGGACTGTGATTTGTTTTTGTTCACCTAGTGCACTTGTTAACGTTTCGCACTGTCCTACAAGGAAAGAATTGATTTTATAGTTAGTTGTCTGTATTCTAGTTTTAAATAAATTGGTACGGGTTTTCAAGGACACTCCTTGGGTTTATTTTGGTAGTGATAATGTGTAATACTAAAAGCTGTCCACTGTCTATGCTATGGTCATGCATGTGATAATATTAACAGCGATGAAAATGGATGCTAGAGTGAAATGATACCATGTTGGAAAAGCCCTATTCATTTTCAATATATATGTTTTTGTAGCGAAGATTGCTAATAAAAACGAATATGATTAATCTTAATATGTTTTATGCAGTCATTCTACAGATAAACAAGTTAACTAAAAACCATATTCTATTCCGGATAGTTGTACTGAGAAAATCAATACTAAAATGCATAAATGAAGCTAAATTAGGCTTTATTTGGGCATTACGTTACACAAAATATACTATTAACTGATAAGAATAGCCAAAAATAAACTTCACTAACCAATAGCGATAGTTTAGATGACGTGGACGCTTCCCCCCCCCCCCCCCCCTTATTGGTGATCTTGACTTCAAATTGCTGAAACTTCGATTCAGAACCTAATGTGAATAATTCTTAACTTATTTTTATTATCGTCGTTAGTAAACAGGGTCAAATAGATTAGAAATTATTACTCTGACATTCAACAGAAACTGCGGCTAAATTTACTCTCCGAAATGTATATTTTACTGACAGCATGACTACATAACTACAGTGTGTCAGACTTGTTGATGAAATACAAATATCTATCATCACTTAAACACTTTAGTTGACTCATACATGAAACTGACTTCCAGACTTGATGTAGTTAACTGCAGTAGAAACATAACTTTGTCAACGAGCGTGGATTCTTAGATGTGGCTTAGAAAAACAGTTCACAAACAGACAGTGTATTTCTTAATCTTTCACTCGCTGTGTATCATCTGTATGGGTAAGCAAGTGTTATCATCAAACTCCAGAACTAGCTGTGAAGTGTTTTAACCCTAGAAAAATTAAAAATTCAATTAAACAGCTTGATTAAAACTACTCGAGTACAGAAAGCTTTTATGGTACATGCCTACACAATCTTCTTTCTGGTATAAAAATAGATCTAGACACAACTAGACAGTGGAAAATGTAGTAGATTATTTTTTAGCTGAGAAGGGATATAATAAGTCCAATCAAATGGATTATATGACTGCATTTAAGTGGACCTTGAAGAAAACTCAGTGACATATGCGTATGTTTATGACTACAATTGTTCTGCTTTCTGATTGTGTGTCAATATTTTACTGAATCACAGGATGATGTGGTTTTGATGTGCTAATCAGTTATGCAAGCACACTGGATTTATTCACTAAGATCTAACTGTGTTGGACGCCTCATATTCAGTCTTAAATCAAACACAGTTTGGACTTGTTTTTATTAACTTTCTATAAAGTGTTACACATAAGTTATATGACAAACTAGGACACAGAATGATCGTATATGTCATGTATATCCTGTGCTATGCGAAATACAGTAATATTTTGACGGTACTCCATTTCTAGAAATTCCACAGCAAGAAAAGTAAGTATCGAACAACTGAAGTTTGTGTTGAATGAAGAAGGTCCCTGTCCCTGCGCCTGTCATCTCTACGTGTTATTGAGAAAATTGGTTTGACTTATCGTGTATTATTTATTTTGTGACGTTTTGCTAGTATAGCATTCAGCTCATGAGGAGTATTGGTTCGTGTGCTTCTTAGGAGATAATTTTCTAAACAGTATGAAATACTGAACTGAATCGTTGAAATCCTGTCTGTCATTACACTGGTTATGTTTTGTAATAAGGTAAAAGGTGGGTAATAATGACTTTCTCTTATTGTATAACATCATGCTCTGAGTTATCAATACAGGATAAATGATTTGTAAGTGATTTATCTTAAATGGATATTTCGTCTGCGTAAAGTTAACTGAAAGATTCCAGGGAACTTCCGGAATGCTGAAAAAATAATAGTGACTGGCTTCCATTTATCTAGTGTCGTGTTAATAAATAATAAATAACTGGTTAGTTTTCTAATCGTATCTGTCTAATCGCCGTAAAAATTTAATGAGAGGAAAGTCGTGTTATGCTTCAGTAAAGCCAACAGTCTTATGGTATATTTTTATTCCTGAATGCTTCATTTGTTAAGGCATTTGAAAGTGTAGCATGTGGAAGCTATCACCGCGGCCGATTTAATTGGAGACAGACGTATTTTACGTGTTATAAGTATAACTTGGTTAGACATCCTGCTTCAAGAGTTAGCTATTGATTTGGTGTATATAGTTTATTTATACAATATACTGTTCTTAATGGGATTTATTAATTACTAGCGATTCATCCTCAGCCTCGTATCAACAAAAATAAAAACTGCACTGGCAGTATTATCAGTGATCTGGACAGTTTTGGCTACATTTTGCTGAAAACAGCCACATGAAGTACAGAATCGCAGTTGTATTTTATTACCTTCGAGGTTGTTTTCTTCATTTTCTCTTCAACTTTATATGAAGAAATTTAAAGATATGAATATCACTGATGTTTATAAAACATTAGTCACTTCTGTTAGGAAATGTAATAAATTTGACCACAGCATTGCGAGACAATTAATTTTTTAAATTAAATACTTTATTAATGTAGGTGTAGAACGTGGGTACTGTGGTCGAATGTAATTCTACATTAGATAAGTTTATTTTAAACACCAAACAGTGATGCAGTATTAATAAATGGATGACGTTTCCAGCATAAATTATTGCTTATAATCATATCAATGTTAGTCACAAGGTTTCCTAATTAGTCATATAAGTACATTCTCTCTTTCTATCTATCCAACTTACCTTTAATTTCTTGCTCTTCTGGTGCTTATTTACTGTGATGCATTGCCTGTTTCTTTTGAACAGACGCCAATAACTCTGACACATACAGCCACACAACGTTGTTCGAAGCTTGATTTATCACAAAGAAATCAGCTGCATCTTAAAAAAAACGTGAATCTTTTTATTAGCATACTGACCAAATAAAAAATGTGAATCACATTCATTAAAGTAAAAGTACGTTGATGGAACTGATTTCAAATTATTTGACTGCTGAAGCAAGTTTTATTCATATAAATAGATTCCACGGTAAAGCATTATTATTATTCCTTTGACTTCCGAGTGGCGCATATGGCCTCAACAACACATTCCCACTTTGTCCTATCTTCTGCCATTCTCTTCATCTTGCACCACGATTGCCCATAATCTCTCATCTCTCCCTCAAAAGATCTCCTCCATGTCACGCTAAGACGACCCACTCGTCGCTTCCTGTTGGGATTCCACTCGGACTACGGCCTGGCACGCGATGTCATTTGACGGTTTCCTCAATGTATGGCCGATCCATCTCCATTTTCTCCTACATTTTTGTTGAGCGATCAGCTCTTGGTTGCTTTGTTTCCACAGTTTCTTGTAACTTATTCTTTCTGGACATTTAATCTTCAGTATGGAGTCAGAGAATGGAGCAGCTGTTGATAAAAGTCTGCAACCTGTTGAAGATGCTTTTCGTGACAGGCCAAGTTTCTGACCCACATAGAAAGATCGACTTGATATTGGTGTTGAAAATCCGAATGTTATTGTTTATGTTTAATGAGTGCAGAATGTTTCCAAATTGGTTTCAGGGTGATGAAGGTGTATCTGGCCTTTCCGATTCCAACTTTGACATCTTCATCCGTCCCACTGACCTGTAGTTGAGACGATGGTTCCCAGATAAGTGAAAGAGGCAACCCCTGTTAAATCTCTCCGCTTGATGTTGATTGGTTATTTTCATCACCTCCGTCTTCTCTATGTTCACCTCCAGTCCTGTCTTCTGTGACTGCTTCCTCAGCCAGTCTTTTAGTTTTCGCCTGTAATTCTCTGAGTTTCTGTGACATTAGACATATAGCATCTGTGAGATTCAGATCTTCTAAAGTCTTATCATTGGTGATCGAGCGTACTTCTGTCTCCTCGCTCTCCACAGTCCGACGCAGAATCCAGCCGACCACAATTAGGAATATTATCGGTGATAATAGACAGCCAGCTTGTCTTACTCCTGGATGCACTTCGAATGCCTCGCTGAGTTTCCCGTTGTGGATCACCTGACATGTGGCTTTGTCATATAGCTGTTGATTAAGACTTAAAGTACACCGTAGTGTTGAAGTAGTCTGCAAATTACTTCTCGGTCAACGCTGTCGAAGTCGATGAAGTCGATGAAGCTGCGGTAGAGGTTTACCTGCCATTCCATGCTTTGTTCGATAGCGATGCGTAGAGTTGCATTTTTATCAACACATGATTAGCCTTTCCTGAATCCAGCTTGTTCCCCGTAGGGGGACGGAGTTCTGTATCTAGTGTATCTTTTATCCTCTCCAGGGTGATGAGGGATAGTATTTCACTTGGCGTGGACAACAGAATTATTCAACGCCAGTTCTTGCAGAGGCCATAGTCACCCTTAGTTGGCAGCTTGACAAGGTAGTCTTTCTCACAATCGGTGGGTACTTTTCCTTCCTTCCAAACAATAAGAGCGTGAGCACATCTACTGCAGTCTCTGTGTCAGCTTTCAGTGATTCGGTAGGAGTTTCATCTGGTCCTGCTACCTTCCCAGCTTTCAGTAAATTGATCGCATTCAGAAATTCCGCCTTCATTGGAGGATTGGTATCTACTGACAGTTGTGTTCGCGCTGTTGGTGGTATGTATGGACGACGTCTAGGTGATGGTCGATTCAAAAGTCCTTTGAAGCGATCAGCCCATTGTTCGACTTCTTTCTCATCTTTGCGAATCAAGTTCCCTTGAACATCTTTTATTGGTCTCGTCATCTGACTTGATCTCTTCCCACACACAGACCCGATCATCTGATAAGATATTCTGAGGTCGCTTCTTCTTTTGGCCTGCTCTGCTTCACTTTCCCACCAGTGTGTCGTAGAATAGCCTTTTGTCTTTCCTAGCACTCGTCCACACTTATCTCTTTATTCAGTGCAGTGTGCATTGAACTCAGCTTCTCCTTCTGTTGTCCATCTTGGCATTGAGTCATTTCTCTTTCACCAAGCTCATCTCCTCTCCTCTGACTTGTTAAATTCCAGGTGTCCGTTGACAGTCATTCCTTGTCTTGCCTCTTCTTCCCTCCTAAAATGCTTGTATGTGTTTCCTTGAACATGACACACCAAGAGTTCCAATGCTCTTCCACACAGGTTTCCTCAGTGATGCCACGTAGTGTGTCCCACTTTCCTCTGATCTGATCTGTAGTGAGGGCATCTCTTGTAGTTCCGTCCCTCAGTTTCTGGATACTGAACTTGAATTGCAGACTGTCTCCAGTTGTCCTGAAGGTTCTCAGCTTCACCTTGAAGGTTACTAGAACTAGATGATGGTGTGAGCCCACATATGCTCCCCGTGTCGACTTTGTAATCAGCAAGATGCATCTCCACTTCCTTGAGCAACCTTGAGATGAAATCTATCTGGTGTGTGGTGAGTCTGTCAGTCGAAATCCATGTTGCTTTGTGTATATCCTTGTGCTTGTACACGCTACCTTAGATTACCAAATCATTGAGTATAGAAGTATGGAAGTCTGGGAATAATTCTCCCTTCTCATTCATTTCTGTGAGGGCCTCTCGATCTTGTACTATCTGCCCCCAGTTTGGCTTGCGTTCATATCGCCTACGAGGATTTTGATATAGCCATTCGGGATGTTGTTTGTAGTTGTCCGTAAAATTCTTCCGTCTTCTCTTGTTCCGCGTTATTTTTAACCCAGTGTCAAGCATCGGATCAATGCAACCTTCCTTTTTTGCTGACTGGATGAAATTTGTTCCCACTGCATGGGAGTTTTGGCTGCCTCTGGCGACATCACTATAGCCACTCACTGCCTCAGTATGCTCGTGGTTGTCGTCTGGGTGACCAGACCGGAGTAGATTGCTGACTCTTCAGTTGACAATTTTGACAATCTGCCATATCTCCTCATTTCTTTGGCTACCTGGTCAGCCTTTCGAGTCTCGTAGATTGTACAGACATTCTAAGTCCCCATTCTTATTCTTGCTTTTATCGAGAGAAGGCACATCGGCTGACTGGTTTCCTGAAGGCTTTTGCCAGCCCGCTGTGACATTTTGCCTCTCCTATTCGAGCGACGAATAAGATTTTTTTCTTGATATATTTATTGTACGTTGAAGTTTCTCTAGCAGTTTGGTAGCTTTTGTGGTATAGGCTCGCTAACCTCACGCCCAATACTCTCTCTTTACCTGGGCTTGGGACCGGCTAGAACACTTGCAAGCTAGTAAACTGGGCGAGGTTACGGCAAAGCATCGGTAGTATAATAACTGATATTTACATATAACAGTTCACCACTATGAGCTATAAAATTGTATATATATAAATTCGTAAAGTGAAGAGACAGAGGAGATTTGTGTCAGGCTTTCTGAGCTGAATGGGTTCAATTGCAAAACTTATATTGTACTTCTAACCTCACAGTTGATCTCACAGCTCAGAGGATACAACAGATGGCGATGTAATAATTTGATCCAACATGCCCAGTCATTTAACGCTGATCATTTGTGACAGTTATGTATGTTACCTTAGAAAATAAGTGTAACCGGCTTCAAATTCATCAGTTAATTTGAAAATGTGTTTCTGATGCAACAAAGTAGTGCTCATAACGAAATACTCTGCATTTTTTTGACTTCACGTCTCTAAAACCAGGCATTTACAATCAATTCAATTAGTATTAATCAATTAAGTGTTGTTGTTTACTACTATAAAACTAATTGACAAAAACGTTATCATTGTGATGTTAAACTGTGTTTATCCAGACAAAGTCACACTAATTAATCTGATTACTGTGTAAAATATTGAAATTCATTTGAAAAATATTGTGACTTCCACCTGAATGTCTTTAATACATGAGAATAATGAAAACGGAGTAAATATAAACATAAATATTTTTGAATAAATTACAAATTATTTATTTTCAGCATAACCTATCCATTTTATGCTTGTTTTATTCACTGTCCTCGCACCATCATTATAATCTTTTATCCGCACTAACCAATCATTCGATTTAGTTGTGAACTTATTCAGCTGAAAACAAGGTCTGATGTCTAATATATTGTGCGTACATATGAACTATTTATATCTAAAGCACTTTTGTATTAAGGTTAGTCACAAATTAAAACTGCTAAACTTGTGGTCATAATTATCGCAAAATGATCATTAGAATATGTGTTATGACACTCTGAATAAATGACAGGCTTAGTCAACTGTCATTACACCTCAGTATATTCTATTAATATTACAGATTTGAAATGATTAGTTTGTGTATACATACATTTCATTTAAGTGGGCCCGTTGAATTAGCCTTTGGTAGCTTAATTCCTTTCTTCTAATCTATTATTTTCTGACAGGAATCGTGTCCGATGAAAATAATCACAAGTAGACGGTACACTCACTATTATATATAGGAGATGAAAACTTGTAGGACAATATCGAACAAAAATCCTTCTTTTGTCTGAAGTTCCTCATAATTATGGGCCTAATGAAAATAAATATATGTCTTGAAAGATGTTTAAGTATAGTTAATAATTCGCATTTATGCCTATTAGAAAATGGAAACGAAAAGTTCTCTAGCCAAAGTGACACATGCTAAAACAGAAGAATGGTCAACAATATGTGCGGAATTAAATTATCCATTGACAGTTGACATGGAGGAGGTCAAGTGAAGAGGAGACGAAAGCATGTGGGCGGACGTAGAGCCAAGTGAAAACGTTGACAGAGAACCGAACGCGATGGAGACGTGCGGCTGAAGCCCTATGTTTCTCTAGGATTTAGAAGAAACACTAATAATAAATAACAGTTGATACATTTATTATTCACCCCTTATGTGCAGCTCTCGTAAATTGATAAATTCAGAGAATTTATCAGACATATATATTTTTTGGTAAGTAAGTAGAATGAATGTGACTGAGGTTTTGTCGGATTTCCGAAACCTAATTAGGCGAATATGTCTTTGATGTAATAATACAAGAGGCTACAATTCCAGTTGTGTCTGCGAATAAAGCACCCTGGAATATCTACTGTGAAATCATTTTATGTGAAGCCAATTAAACCAGCCACTAATGAGTAGTGACTGATATTTCTGTAATACTTTGTGATAATTAAATTTTCCTAACACCAAATATCAGCAACATTTAGTTGAAGGTATACAAGTTACATTCCACTGACACAAAGCAATATGAAATACCGTTGAAGAAATCATCTTCTTTATGGCAGACCTCGATAATGGTGAACTAAGATGGCAGCAGTTGGGTGTATCTTTGTTACTTGCATATTAAAGTTTACATTTTCGTGTATTTGAAGATCACGAATCAAGATCTGTTGAATTTCATTTTGTATTTACCGTCGACTCATTATGTAGGACCAAACTGTTCGGTCCCTGCTGACATGCCGGCTCCTAGTACGAATGCTTCGGCGATACCCGGGGTTTAAACGATTAAATCAATAATCCTCATTGAGACAAGAAGGAAGAATTCAGAGAAGAAAATTCTCTTTTCGAGGATTTCATTTTCATAGCTGTACTATCGTATATATATATATATATATATATATATGACAGTACAGCTATGACAATGAAATCGTCGGAAAGGAAATTTTCTTCGCCGAATTCTTTGACTAATAGACTGTTATTCAGCTGATGATGACTTGCAGTTGAATCCAGGGTGCTCGTTTCGTCCTATTTGAGACTCATCGTCTGGATGAGACCTCATTCCAAGTAAGTGATAGTGTTCGAGCTTCGGCAACAATACCATCACTCATTACGACTTCAGGCATATCGAGCTGACAAGCTCCAAACAGGAGGAAATGCGCATCGCAGATTCTAGCGCTAGTCGCCATTGAACGAAGAACATGATAAATGAAGACTGATTATGTATTTCTGCCAATTTATAGCCGTTTCAAATGCATACAGATGCCACATGCAAACTGAATACTGAAAATAAATTTCTTTCAAGAAACAACAATTTTATATCTGTTGCAAACTAAGCATTTTATTGGATGTCACTAATGAAATATCTCTTCTTTCTTTTGTAGAAAGAATTCATCTGTTTCTTCTTACCTGTTTTTTTTCTTGAATATCCAGTGTCTTTAAGTGAAGCATTAACTGTCTTTATTGACAGCTTTTTTCCAGGTTGTCTGTCTCTGACCACTAATGTTTACCATTAGGTGCCTTGAAACACACTGTTTAGAAAATTTAATGTTGGTAGCTAAGGCTTTCACTTACATTAGGTATGCATGTTAGTATCATTATTCTTCCTTTTCAAATAACCACATCGTGAAAGAAAGTAGAGTGCAGCTGGGTGTCAGTATGCTAGTCTGCTTGTATGCATATGTGCTATAATGAAGCCAAGTCTAAGAATGATAACGAAAAATCAAGTACGCATTGTATTTTCTTTGGAATAGAAATATATATATATACATATATATTTGTTAGTGATTATTAGATGCATTCCTCTTTGGTTGTAGAAACTGAGATTTTTCTGTAGAACTTGTCACTTATTGCAGCAGAAGATAATCTGATACAGTCCTTTTAATATTCTTCTTGTATCTATTTTAATACACCTACTGCAAAGCTTTCAAAAAACTCCATAGCACCTTCGAAGTCATAGTTTTGAAAATCATTCCACCTTTACTCATTGATTTCTTTATAGACTTAAAGTATCGATTAAAATTTTCAGTTCAATGTTACGTTTAGAGAGATTTGATTAATTTCAGTAAAGATATCGTCACGAAACGATATCACAGTTAACATCTCACGAAAAACTTGCTTGTGAACTTTGAGTATGCACTGCTGAAGAGCCCCAAACTATGGAGAAACAGTTATCTAGCCGTTCACTGATTTCCAGTGATTCTCAGGCTCATTTCACCTTGTGATGAAATAATAAATAAAATGGAAGTTCAACAAATAAACGTTCAGTTCATTTTTGCCCAGAACCACTTTTGTGTAGAATATTTTGTTGTATGAAGTAATTTGAGAACGAGAAACAATATGTATTTATCCACTATCTATGCTTGATTCAACTTTTATATTAACAAGTTCTAGTGACAAGGTAATACCAATATATTCAGTGTTTAAGAGTTTTCCGTTGGCGGTTAAGTGGCTGAATACTCACGAACCACTGATTTGGCTGGGGTTCGATCCCAGAGTGATGCACTTCTTAACCTCAATTAGAAGAGAAGGTTGAGTGTGAGACTAGCAACCCCACCGCGTAAAAATAAAGACCACTGCTACTGGAACTTCAAAATGTAAGCTTCAAGCCCTATGCTCCACTGAGAACGCAAAAGGAATAAAATAAATAAAGTTTTGCGGCAGTATTAATTTGTTATTTTGATACTTCATTTACGAAAAAATAGTGAGTGCGAAAGACTGTTGCAACCGTTAGTTTCAAAAACCCACATTTTTCAAGAGATGTAATGTTTGAGGACTAGAAATATTTTCACATTTCTGTGTATTTATGTTATCCGTTTATTCCAAGCTTTGAAGTCATAATCTTTGATGTCGTATGTTTGAAGGCTCCATTAAAGCTAACTCAGACGATACTAATAGTCAAACAAAGTCTGCAAACCGTAAAATTGCAGAATTTTTCGTTTCTTCTTTCCCAAACTTTTTCATTCGGAAAAAGATTTTAAACTTAAGACTTAGTTGCATATAGGTCTTCAGCCAGTTCATTCTAAACACTCTGGTGGCATTAGATTCAGTCTTCAGAACAAAAATAATCTTAAAATGCTTAGAATTGTGATTAGTCCTTTTTCTTTTCTCTTTTCTATCGCTTATGAAAGACATCGCATCTACTTCGACAGGAGGGTGTCGTGCTTTTAGTAACATTCTTGATTAACCTATTTATTATTTTTTATTGAACTGTTAAATACTGCCAGTTAGTATTAGTATTTGGAAACCACCCGTAGCAGCGAAGTGATCTAAATACGGAAGAGCAGTTTCATAAGTTTGGGACCGAGTTTATCAGTAGCGTACCCGACTAAATTCATCTCACAATAGTGAATCACCCCAAACTGCCTGAATTCGTGATACCAGTGTAAGTGAACTGGCAGTACGAAGAATTAAATTCTCAACTTTGCCAATGGTACAGTTTGAGGTGAAAATTTACTAAGATAAGAAAGCATTCAAAATCAACCAGTAATACAGAGCCCGTTATCTTGTTATCCATGCAAAATATTAAGCAGGCAACATAATGTGTTATAAATATTTTTAGTTCCCAAAAGGAACTGATCAGTTTTCACTTTGAACCATGTAACTTACGAATAACGAATCTAATTTCTGTTGAGCTGTTTGCCTACTTCTGTTCCTTCTTTTCTTTTCCAAGAACTGAAAACATTTATTTCCCGATACGAATTTAAAACAAGCAATAAAGGTTAATACCGAAATTTGATGAATTCATTAAATCCTGCTTTATTAACTTTTATTGCTTGTTTTCTTTTCCAGTTCATTGTCTACTGACATTGTTTACCAGTTTCAGTTTTCCGTTTGTGACTGTTTATGATTAGGACATTTTGACTTTTGTTGTCAGTTTTTCGTTAACTTATTTTAAGCTTTTTTATTGTTTAGGATTCAAATGCAAAAGCTGTCTGTGAAAGTCCCACTTCACCAAGTAAGAAAGTTGTGGATCGTCCACTTGGTGGAATTGCTTTATTTGGCCCACGTGAGTATGCACCTAATTGGTTTCTGAGTTCCCTTTATCTATCCTGAAAAACTGAAGTCACTATGAGACGAATCTGATTAACCTTAAGATATTCAGCCATTAGATATTGATATGGTAAAGATATGAAATCGTTTTGCGATGGCTATGGTGTTTAGATCCTCCATTCCGAAAGAATGGGATTTTTACCGAATTAGGTGATTTGAAAATGTCGTATACTGTGTTTCAAACAAATATTAACACCTAAGCTTCATTTTCATTCTCCCTGGCACTCATCAGTTTACTATCTTCCAAATATCAGATATCAGAATACTTGCTGATTGTGGTAGTCACTTTGAATGCATCTTGTTCACTCAGATCGCGGATATCACCACTGTTGACTGGACGCAATCTCCAGGAGACCAACATGAATTAAAAGTATGCGGCGATGGAAAGTCTTCTGACTTAGCAGATGATAGACTTAGGTCAGCACTAAAGAATAGTGCTTAGTCCTTGGAATTAGCATTTTGAATGAATTGGGTATTTAATAATTAAGTGTTTGTCACTATTACTGTACGAATCTGGAAAATAAAAATGCAGTTTCTGTAGAAAGAGTTATTGAATTTCTCAACCATTTATAGTTACTTAATTGGCAAACTGGCAGTCTGCGAATTTTCCAGATACTATAAACTTGTGAGTGCAATTTATTACTTCTTAACTGAAAAACGATGTTGGCTCAGGTGACTAAACATTATACCAACTGAGTTAAGTAAATTAATAAGTTACTTAACACAATTCTATACAGCACCAATTTGAAACTGACTTTATACAAATTTTCGGGTGCGATACTTATTCTATTGACCGCTGTTAATCAGTTTTGGACTGTATAATCATGCTTCCTAAACTTGAAGTTCGCACATACATGTGATAGGGGAAAGTGTAGGATAATGGGAAAGATAAAATAGGCCTCTAATAAAGTCTAACTACCAACAGTTGCTGGATTACTAATGAGTTTTAAATGTACTAACGGAATTAAACTCTTGAATATTGCACTTTCTTACCATGTAGTTATTTCATATGAAGTAATCAAACAGACAAAGTTTCCACAAATACCGAAAGGTTGTCAGGATTTTTACTATTTTGACCATCTGTAGGTTACGCAGAGGTATGATTTCATGTAGTGAGTTTCAGTCTTAATCTAACAGTAAGCAATAACTTTCTTTATTGCTACCTTTCGTGGACAAGTAGGATGATGGCTTATTGTAGATCAGTCACCCACTCACTATTATCTTCCTTGAAAGTATACTAACTACGGTTGAGTTACATAACTTCGTCAGCTATGTGAAGTTGACCATTGGTTCAGTAAATCTTAATCAAAGTTTACTTATTTTTTAATGTTCTTCTGGTGGCATTTTCATTGTTCACAAATCAATAGCAGTCACTTTGATTGACATATACAACATTCTCTATCTACATTTGTCATTTGAACGATACAGTAATGATGCTTCTGAAACAACATGATTAACTAGTTTCCATAGTTATCATCAAATTGAACTTGCGCTGATAGAACAAGAACTGCAATTTTATTTTGCACTGTTACTAATGCAAAACTCATCGGCGAGCATTAAGACTATTTCAGTCACTACCGTAAGATCACGTTGTAATCATCTGATTAGAAGAACACTTAGTCATAGTATTGGCACGCAATCGGTTATAGATTTTGTGTCTGTGGGGGATCATTCTGTTTAGCAATGTAATCATTGAGATATCTTAAAGTACTTATAAGCACGTGGACTTAATTAGTCGGATGATCATTGTAGCTACTTTGCACACACACAAATATATTTATAAAGGCACTATACAGTCACATGTGTAGTAATATTCAACAGGACTGTATTCAGACATTAATTAACGTGTAGGTCTGAATTCCAAATAAGTTTATAAGAAAACAGAATGGAACTTAGCAATGGAGATATGTTCTGATGATCGTCGATTGGTACAACTGTTTCCATTTGGTATATGGATGAGTTTTCAAATACTCTTTGATCTCGGAAATTGGCTGACTGACTGACTTATCAACGTGGAACATTACAAATAGTGCATTATTATTATTATT
This sequence comes from Trichobilharzia szidati, assembly GCA_944472155.2. Classification (NCBI taxonomy): domain Eukaryota; kingdom Metazoa; phylum Platyhelminthes; class Trematoda; order Strigeidida; family Schistosomatidae; genus Trichobilharzia; species Trichobilharzia szidati. Next base: position 72,057,100 of record OX235279.1, read on the forward strand.
GTTCCCTTGGGTTCCTAGTGGAACATAGGGCTTCAACTGCACGCCTCCACTTGCTTCTGTCTTCTGCTGTACTTTTCACTTGCATCCATGTTATTCCATACTGTTTAAGTTCCTCATCACACGATCTCCTCCATGTCACCCTTGCACTGACGTCCCACTCGCCACTTCCCTTTCGGGTTCCACTCGAGCACTGGCCTGACGCGCGATGTCACCCAACGGCCTCCTCAGCGAGTGTCCAATCCATCTCCACTTTCTCCTGCATATTTGTTGGGCGATTGGTTCCTGTTTTGTTTGTTTCCATAGCTTCTTGTTGGTGATTCTTTCCGGCCATCTAATCTTCAGTATGGAACGAAGACAGTTGTTGATAAAGGTCTGCAACCTGTTGAAAATATTCTTGGTGACCCGCCAAGTTTCTGATCCGTATAGCAAAACTGACTTGACATTTGTATTGAAAATCCGAATTTTGCTGTTTATGCTGAGTGACGAAGATTTCCAGATTGATTTAAGGTTGATGAATGTGTTTCTCGCCTTCCCGATTCTCGCTTTGACATCTTCGTCCGTTCCTCCTGTGGTTGAGACAATGCTCCCTAGATAAGTAAATGAAGTAACCTCTTTCAAATCCCTCCCGTTGATGGTGATTGGCGCTGAATGTTGTTGCTGCTGCTGTTGTTGTTGGTTGGTTATTTTCACAACCTTCGTCTTGTCTATGTTCACCTGCAGTCCTGTCTTTGCTGCTTCTTCGACCGATTTGTCGGTTTTCGCTCGTAAGTCTTCGATTTTGTGTGACATCAAACATAAATCATCCACACGCGAAATCCAGGTCTTCTAGGTTCTTCACGTCGGTCCAGGATATCCCTGTCTTCTCGTTTCCCACTGTCTGACGCATAATCCAGTCCACCACAATTAGGAATATCATTGGTGATAATAAGCACCCTTGTCTGACTTCTGTGTTTACTCCAAACGCTTTGCTGAGTTTTCCGTTGTGGATCACTTGACATGTGCCGTTGTCGTACAGTTGTTGAATAAGGTTGATGAATATTTGGGGTACGCCGTATTACTCGAGTAGTTTCCAAATTACTTCGCGGTCAACGCTGTCGAAGGCCTTCTCAAAGTCTATAAAGTTGAGGTAGAGGTTTGATTGCCATTCCATGCTTTGTTCGATGATAATGCGTAGAGTTGCAATTTGGTCAGAACATGATTTGCCTTTCCTGAATCCAGCTTGTTCTGGTCGGAGTTCTGTATCCAGTGCGTCCTTTATTCTCGCCAGGATGATGCGAATCAGGATTTTACTTGGCGTCGACAGGAGCATGATTCCTCGCCAGTTCTTGCAGAGTCCTAGGTCACCCTTCTTTGATAGTTTCACGAGGTAACCTTTCTTCCAGTCAGTAGGCACATTTCCCTCCTTCCACACCTTTTGCAATAATGGAGTCAGCATATCTGCTGTCGTTTCCGGGTCCGCTTTCAGTGCTTCAGCGGGTATTCCATCTGGTCCAGCTGCTTTCCCAGCTTTCAGAAGCTTGATTGCATTCAAGACTTCAGTTTTCGTTGGAGGATTGGTGTCAACTTGCAGTTGTGTACGTGCTGTTGTTACTATTTCTGGACGGGTTGTAGGTGGTGGTCGGTTCAAGAGTCCTTTGAAGTGGTCCGCCCATTGTTTAATCTGTCTTTCTTCTTTGGTAATTGGGTTCCCTTGGCTGTCCTTTATAGGTTTCACAAAAAGTGCATTAGTTCAGGTCAATAAGCCTTGTAAAAGGATACTTAAAATGATGGCAAGATTTGTTCAGCGGCCAGTTCTTTAGGGATCATGAAACTTTTCAAATTAGTAAAGTGATCAATGAATTCATCCACTTCACTATTTATCCTTAAACTAGTGATTTCCGCTTTCCATTGTAGTGTTAGTATAGGACACTTATTTCTTCGCTGATGTAGTCGTCATAAGGGTCCCTCATTACCGCTCGTCGTCAACGAGCTAGATATTCCCAAGGTTTTACAGAGTGATGATTTAGTGGCTATCATTCCCGAGTTTCGGATAGCTATTTACGTAAAGGTGCATTTTTTACGGGACAAGAACATGATTTTTGATATTATTCTTCAAAATTCTCTCAGTAGTGTGTACTCATATTTTGTTTCATTTCCCTTCTGTGGTTAGTTTTAGCTATTATGTTCAGTTATTTGGATTTTACCAAAGAAAAGCTTTTAATGTCAGATATTCGAAATTGATCAGCAGGAAGCGTTGAATCTAGGCTTTGTACCTTTTTTACAGTTACAATATTTAAATATTTGAAGCAAATCATGGTTCTTCAGGTACTTGGCTTTATTTCACTCAGTGTTATATTCAAGTACGTTTACTACAAGCCATTCAACTTTTGACTGAACCTTAGAATAGCGTGATTGTGTAAACAAATTAACCATTTAATGATAATTATTTTGAACATAAATTCTTAAGCGATGACAGGATTTCTTGTCTTTTAGGTTTATCTTTATCAAATAAAAGCAGCCAATCCTATTTTGGCTCATTTTATCCTGTTAGCCTTCATTAAGATGTCGCCAACACCTTTTTTCATAACTTATTTGGTATCTGATTTATCAAGATCTATAATGACTATTGAGATGTGGTTGATTTCGTATAGTCTACATTAAATATAAAATACAATAAAGTCTCTAGATATCTTTTATTCTTAACTGTATTAGGAGATTTAAGTGGTGTACTCACTACAATACCATAAAAAGAGGTAATATTTTACAGGATATACAAAGATCATTCCAACCTAGAATCTGCCTGGTGACTCTCTCGTAATTCAAGGATAAAAGTTTCATCAGGCGTGGTAGTAATGAATAATTTGCTTTTTCAACGTTGAATGTCTATTTAGGATATATTATATATATATATACGCTTTTATGACTTCAGGAAATGAAATCCTGGGTGAGATGAAAAGTCGACTGAAACTAAGAATAACTGGGAATTCAGAATGCAAAGAAGAAACGTATCCAGTTACGCCAACAAATCCTGAAATTGAACTCCATGAATCCTCTTCATATGACAATACCTCATCCAACCTGTCAACTGATTCCAGTCCCAGATCATCAATGTACGATGACGCTGAACAATCAGAGTTTAAGTCAGTATCAGAAATGTTAATGGTGAGTTTTTGAATGTTAGCGGTCTGATTTTCCCACAGTGTAGGCCAATGCTCTAAATAATTTCACAAATTTTGATTGTTCTTTATTTATTTAATGAGTAACGGTTCTGTTCAGAAATCGTGAAGTGTCTATTGTTAGTTATTGTAAATATTCAAAATATTTACGCGAAATATTGTTTTGTAGTGAAAAATACTATCTCAAGCCTACAAGATAACCACAAAATGGAATTTCAGGTACAAAAGGCATTGTAATTGTAATAAGTACTTCAATTTCGGGGTCACAAACAGTCTTCATCACTGTGTGTTCTCACTCTGGGAAAATGCACTTGACTTAGATTAGTTCAACTCTTCACAAGGTAGATTACAACATCACTCTTAAAATAGTAAATCACAAATTAAGAGCAGTATTACAGTTTGTGAATTCTACTTGGGCGAAACTTCGTAGGGTGTGTGAAATTATTATTTTATTCCTTTACGTTCCCAGTGAAACATAGGGCTTCAGACTAGATCTTTGAAGTTTCGGTAGCAGTGGCTTTATTTTTATGAGCTGGGGTTGCTAGTCTCACACCCAACCTTCCCTCTTTACCGGCCTTACCACCGACTTAACGAGGTTCGGGAGTGCGTCGGCCGGGGATCGAACCGCAGGCTACACACAGCATGGCTGGCCAGCATCCTACCACTGAACCACTGATACACACAAAGCGCTCCGGCATACGGAGTAGAACCCGGACTGCCTGGGCGAGAGCCAGGAATCCTATTCGCTGGTGTGTGAAATAGGAACCTGAAAAGTTTGTCACAATGACAGAAACAAGCAGGCGCTATTTTAGGAGCGGTTATTGCTACGGAACGCTTGATTTTTTTCACAACAGAATAATAAACCATTCTGTGATACATAGTTTTTGTTGTTGAAGGAGTATCGCCATCATGACATATACATACATAAGACATCCCAGTTTGACTGTCTTCACTTTTAATAAACTCTACTTTTCTTTATACATTCTTATTATTACACTATTCTCAATTAATAGTGTTCTCTGAGCTGGTTGGTTTAGTTGCGGAGCTTTCGTCGTTCTTCTGGACAACATCTTCAGCGCAATATTTAGCGTAAAGTGAAATGATTTAAATTTCTTCATGAGTGATATAATTGCGTCTCCTGGTAACCATCTTCACATATGTATTGACCATTTTCTATTGACTTGGATTTTAAACTTTCTGGTCACCTGATTTACTTTTTATCAGTTGGTATATTTCGTCTATATTAACGTGTTTGTAAATGGCATTTTCGTTTGAGTACCAGGCTTCTAGGAATTCCCTGGCACTTTTGGTGTTTCCTCTGTCTAAGATTTTGACATTATCCCAATCAAATTGATATCCATAATTGTCTACATGCATTGATACTAAAGAATATATATCGTGTCTTTTCACGGCTGATTTGTGTTCTTGGATTCTAATTCGAAGGGGACGCCCACTTTGGCCGATGTAATGCTTGTTGCAGTTCATACAATTTATTTTGTGAATGGTATTAATTTTATCTCCTTTTTCTGTTGGATCTTTCGGTTTACATAATATCGAATTAAGCGATTTGACTGGCTTGTGTGCTATATCTATATCAAACGGTTTCAATATTCTAGCTGTTATTTCAGAGATATTTCTCATGTATGGTAGGATGAATTTTCTTGTGGTGTTTTGATTCGACTTAAACACTTTTTGATGAAATTTTGTGGATAACCATTCTTTTTGAAGACCATTTGTAGGTATTTTTCTTCCATTCTTTTCAACTCTGGAGTGCTACAATGTGTTTGAACTCTTTTAAACAATATCTGCACACAGTTTCTCTTGTGAGTAATTGGATTATTGCTAGTATAGTTGAGTATTTGATCTGTGTGCGTTGATTTTCTATATACTTGTGTTTCTAAATTTCCTGTGTTGGTTCTTCTGATTAAGACATCTAAAAATGGGATTTTGTTATCTAATTCTTCTTCTCTTTTGAATTTGATGTCTTCAAATATGTTGTTTATTAATTTATGGGTATATTCTAAATCGTTTCTCTTAATTATTACAAATGTATCATCAGCGTAACGTACCCAGATTTTCGGTTTAATTATAGGTAGAGCTAATAATTCTAATCTTTGCATAACGGCTTCAGCTATTAATCCTGATATGGGCGATCCTATTGGTGTTCCTTTTATTTGTTCATATATATTTGAGTATTGAATTGGAAGTATGTTGTAAGGCATAATTTTATGAGTTCTATCCAAGTTGAACATTGCGTTTTTATGTTTTCGTCACTATAGAGTAATTGTTGCATAGTTTCTGTTGCTAGTTTTGGACTAATTGAAGTATATAATGCTGTGACATCAAAGGACACCATTATTTCATTGTCTTCTACTTGAATGTTTTGATTTTCTCTAAAAATTGGATTGACGAATTGATAGAATGGTCGCATGATTCTGTTAGGTAATTTAATTTCCTGAAAAGTTCTTTAGATAGATTGTATGTTGGTGTTCCTGGAAGCGAAAAGATTGGTCGTAAGGGAATGTTTGGTTTGTGTAGTTTTGGTCTACCATAGAATCGAGGTAAAACAGGTCCGTTAGATTTCATTCGCCATTGATCTTGTTCTGTAATTTGTCCTGATTTCGTTAGTTTATTTAACGTTGTTCTGATCTTGTTATCTAATGTTTGCATAGGGGTTTTTTGTCAATTGTTGATATACATTATTATCTTTGAGTAAATCCTCTGCTTTCTTTATGTAGTCTTCTGTGTCCAGGATTACTGTTGTTCTTCCTTTATCAGCCGGTAGAATAACTATATCTTTTCTATTCTTCAGTTTCTTCAATGCATTTTGCTCTTCAGTGCTAATTTGGGAATTATGTCTTTTCTGTTTCAGTATAGGTATGATACATTGACGTATTTCTTGTTGCACTTCCTCATTTAATTTTGACAATTTCATATTCTCATATGTAATAAAATTGTAAGGCCTTAGATGTAAAAATATCAGTCTTTCTGCTTCTCTTAAAAGTAAGTTCTTCACTTTTGTATGTATTGTCTGAGTTTTAGGACAGAATTTTGGTCTTGTTGTATCTTAACTTTATTTCTGAGTTTAGACTTCAGTTAAATTTGAAACCATACTTTTTGGAACATTGAAGTCTTTTTGTGTTAGTAAAGTCACTCTGATTACCATGCAGAAATATTCATTTAATTGCATTTATATATGTCTTTTGAGAAATAGAGTTCAGTCTGACTGATCAAACTTATTAAAAGTGTTTTCCATTACTATTTTATTCATTTACATAACTCTTTTAAATCTAATACCTATACAGAATCGTGCACGTAAACCACCTACACGTAAACCGACTTTAAATTATCGCACAGACAACCCGCATCAACTGTTGCCTAATTCTTCATCTGCATCGAATGCTGGCAGCCCCGTTGATGACAGTTCCTCTAATACGCAAGATGGGTTAACAGATTTTTTCAGTTCTAGCAGTTGATGTCACCTTTCAGTAAGTACTAATATTTTAACTGAAAATATCGTAATATTCAAAACGCTTAATATGTATGTTTTGTTTCCACTCGTATACACGTTTATTATATGACGTTTACCGAACACTTAAATAATGACCTTGTTAACTAGATTGTGACTTTTAATAAACAGTGATCAACTAAATTTTATGTATTGCTGTGATTACTAGATCTATTAGATGTGCATTCTATACACTATCTATTGCTTTACACCCCGTTAGTTGCTAAATGATAAATGAGAACCCACTTGTAAGTCGAAGTGAATCCCAACTTGCTTATACTATCTGAACCTCATAATTAATTTGGAAAAACGCTGAGCTGATAAAACAGATACTTATTATTTCTAATTCTTCTCTCACAGATATCTGCTTTGAGCTTTAATAGTTAGTTTGTGAGAAGTAGTTTACCTACCATTCAGAAAGTTTAACTCTTGATTATTCAGTTGTTAATGAACGAAATCAGAATTTATGTCAAATTGTTACATTGGTTGTCTGTGATAACTATACTTACTACTAACCGGTACTGAGGCCTACTGAATGAAGTCTGAAAGGTAACGGTATAATAATTAGTCAAATAAATGATAATCCATTTTTAAATTGGAGTTATCATTCTAATGTGTTTGCCTTATACCGATTTTAATGCTTAAGAATTACCGAATATCTAACTGTATGCACAAAAGTTAGAAGTCTTAAGGATGCATTTATTTTATTGAGCAGTCGTTTTATTTGACAGTATCAGTCCCAGCAGTTCATCATTTTGTCGTGCAAAATGTTGGATAGGAGGTAAATTCTCCATCTTATCTCCAGCTGAGGTGATCATAGTTTGTGGATTCATCAAATGACTTGCATGTTTTTCACAATGTACCTTGTGAATAAAGTAGACTACATTGTTCTCCACTGATTATTGATCATCAAGTGTTACTGTATTTATTTTCAACTTCAGTATACAAACAGAAATATATTTCTGGGTTGTCGCCTGTATTAAGTGCTAGTTTAACCCCCGTAATCATTGACAATGATTTCGAAGTATTTGCTTCTTATAGTAGTGAGGATATAATGCCTGTGATAAGTTAAAACTAGTAACTAAACTCTTGATGTTTTACCTACAATGTTTAGCTTGACATGGCAACGTGTGACAGACATCCTAACTTCAAGATAATAACAAAGCATATAACATACATATAACATATATGTGATTCAACCACCTCATGACTATATTAACAACTTTGTTAAGGAAACCAGTTATTGAATGCAGAGAATATCCTGTTTTTGTCATCAAGGTCGCTCTACCATTCAATGTATTATTACGGCTACTAAGATTGTGTATTAACATACCTGAGAGATATATGACCTACAAACAACCAATCACGCACGAGTTTCGATGGCATAAATGAGTCGTTCCGTTGTCGATTTTATTGATGAAATTGATTTACCAATCACTTAGGATATACATAAATGTTCTTACTTTTGTTCATCAATATTTTTCTTTTGTTTGCAGGCTGTTGTGGTCCTTCAGCATCGCTTCATTATTTTTTTAGTAAGCTGACAACATTGTTTTGTCCAGTTCTTTTTACCATGGGCTGTGAACTGTGACTTATTTTCTAGAATACCCTCTTCTTTTGTAAAATAAAAAAAAACAACAGTCAAGTTCTGTGATCATTTATCTGGGCTTTATTTACAAAAAAAAAAAAACATTTGCCTTTTACGCTTCTTTGTGTAGACGATGGGTACCTACAAAGGCATAAGGTGTGAACAGTTTACTCCCTAAAGTAATCAATATTCTGTCAGTTTGAAAATTTCTTTCTTAATTGTTATCTACTCCATATTCTACTTTTTGTTCCATAGTAAAATGGATTGTATCTACTGCGATTGTGATTCAATTGATTTATAAAGTATGTTAATAGTTACCTATTATGATGTTTTCCTGAAGTCAGTACCTTTCAGTAGGAAATGATTTAGATTAATGCCATTCCTGTTCTTACGCTCTATTCGTTGGGATTGAAAGAATATCCAGAAGGTGTAACACAAGACTGAACGTTTCATAGGTTGGTTTCCAATAGAAATTTACCTGATACTAATTTTCAGAAGTTGAAAGGCTATTAAGCAATAGCTTTACACTTCTTAAATATTTTGTCATTTATTTACCTAACTAATCATAGCCTAATAGATTCATCCTTTTCCATTCAACTGCATAAATTGATGGAAGCTTCCCAAAATATAAGGTATGAGTACAATGCTATCGGTCTAAATCTATTTGTTTACGATCTTCAACCACTGATGTTTAGTATTTCGAGAAGCGATGCCATTTGCTAATATTCTCCTAAATAGCTCATACTCCTTGTTAGTTCTTTGTCTTTTTCTGATCACATTTTGCTATGTTTCAACCCATCTGCTTGAACTACTTGTACATCAGTTCACCCTCCATGTAATAGTAGGTTATCGGATGTGTATTTGAAGGCATACTATGCACACTTTGACAAGTTCCTTTCCTCCTCGTTACGATTTTGCCCAAAACTAGTTCGTCAGGGTTGTGGCAACTTACTGAATAAATGAAATTGTCGATTTGTGTGTTCACTTCATTGCCTATCCTTAAAACAAGAGTTCGTGAAAGCAGGTCACGTAGAATCCACTTAGATTTAACAGATACAGATCACCTGAGCGAGATCAGGTGGTGATATTCATCTTCTTCGATTGGCAAATGCCTTAAAATTATAATGGTTCACTAATCCTTCCCAAAGAGAGTTTATGAAAATAAAGTTTGTCTGTGCCTATAATTTTGTAGAAATCAGCAGCTATACGCCGGAACATTGTCTGTCTTTCTGTAATAAGTTACTGCTGACGGTTAAAATTAGATCAGAAGACATTTCAGTATTTTGTAAATACTTCAGGACACTTTTACAATTCGCTTAACAATACTGTTTTTGAACAACACATTTGTTTTTGACTTTACAATTAACTGATTATAAGTACCAAAAACTTTTGTACTGTGCAAGGAAAACGGGTATAGTTAAAAAGAACATAGTCCAAAGTTCACTCATCAAGTGCCTAGGAGTAAATTATGAATGTCAATGGTCATTTTTAGTTATTACAAAATTTTTCATTTAAAAAACGCAAACTATGCCTAGTTTAAAAATTAGGTTTCATATCTAGACTTCTCAAATAAGCTGTTAAATCTCTTAGCCAATAGCACCAAATAAGGTGAATGTCATTGAGTCAACAATCAGGTTTCGGTTTTGTACGCATATTTCAAATGAAATTACACACTGGTAGCTACAAATATAAAATTTTAAAGGTATCTTATCCCAGATACTGAAGTTGATAGCATTGTTTTGAAGACTGTAGGCACCGTTTATTTGACTCGATAGCTATCAGTACAGAGAGAAAAGCTGAACAAACATATTCTGGTAAAGGAAAAAAAAGTGGTGAAAAAGAAGAAAGAAAGGTGAAAGTCAATGACCACTAAGTAACTTTTTTGTAAATTTTACTGGCTTCCTACACAAAATTCTTAAGAAAGAAGTTTAGTTCAAACACTTATTCCCCTTTTATGAATTTGAATAAAACAATAACAACGGTTTTTGCAGAATAAGATGGTACCATCATTTATTTCTTCGACTTGTCATCATCTGCGTACCTCTTAAAGAAGTTATTAAGTGTATGTAGATAAGTATCCTGCTCATGTCAACTGCAACTGCATTTACCAATTCACCTGGACTCACGGCAGCAAATACATAGGATGGACTGAGAGGAGGGCGTCTACTAGATTCTCCGAGCATATCCCCAAAAGTCTCTGTTCTCAAGGCAACAAAGTATTTTCAAGCACAATCGCCAGACTCTTAATTGATACGCGACATACAGTGGAAATTAGTCAAGCTTTCAAAATAATCAGTATACAAAGAAAAGCATGGTTACTTGGGTTCGCAGAAGCCATTGCCATCAAAAGACTTTGATTTAATCTATGCATGCAGAAACAGAGTGTGACTGATCTTTCACTACACGTAATTGTGTTGTTCGTGTGCTTTTGTTTTTGTTGCGTACCATTTCTACTTAATCTTGATTTTGATTTTCACTAACTGAGTTGAACTCACTATTAAGGCTTCAAATCAACTAAATTAAATTGCTTTATAGTTTTACTTCACTATTTACCCCCACCCTCCTGAATTCTCCACCACAATATGTATAAATTAACTTTGTTGTTCTATCTGGTATTTTGTCTCTAGTCTATTCTTGTTTCCAACAGAAATCAGAACTCCACCCCTTTGTCTAATTACTATATAAATAGTTACTCTTTCGACACTAAATAAAAGTCTACTTATATTATCTTTGAAATCATGTTGCTCATGCTTTCTGTCTATAAATTGGAGTTATTGTAATAAGTATGTTCAGAAATTTTGTAACATCTAGTTGATTTATTTAGGATGTACGAAGTAAAAAAAGTTCGTATTATCCGATAAGCATATTCGTTCTTTGTTCATTGTGACACTTTTTCCTAAATTCCTTACTTTCAGAGTGAAATATACGGCTTCAATCTTTGAAATTCTAGTAGCGATATTGTCGTTTTACGTGGCCGTGTGAGGTTGCTATCCTTACGCCCAACCTTGCCTCTTTCGCGTGCTAACTACCTGCTAGATAAAGTCTAGGGGAACTAACAGTTTTAGACACCTGAATTGTCTGAAAATGACATCTTACGACATAGTATCACCGAATGAAATGCTGAAATTTCGGGAATGCTTACCATCATTTTTGTTCTGTTATGGAGTATCTCTACGACGATACACACGCGCGAATCTTTTTGAAGCGAAAAAATGGCGATACTTTATCATTATTTCCATTTATGCTGAAAATAAACACACTGAAGGGAAGCTGATAATTACAAAAGAAACAGGAAGCGGTGTGTTTCAATGCAAAAATGATGTGTCTGTGAACAATCCTAGTGATCTGTTTCGGATTATTTACAAACAGTAGTCAAAAAATACTAAATGAAACTCCATCACCTGCTGTCGTAAATAAAAGTAAGAAGGCGTGAAATATCTTAAAATTACGGATCTTTGAAATGAACAGCCTTTTCTTTTATAATACCTAAAGCGTAGTAGTTTCAGTCTATGCCACGTAATTTCTAAAAAGTAAATTCCACTACTTTCAAGCAGGTATCACTAGTTTGCTTTTAATGATAGAAGGATGACAAGACACTCCACTTTCAAGAAAATTTCCTGGTTTTAATAGGATATCTCCTTCCTATGGAAACAATTCTGGAAATGCAGCTATCTATTTGAACTGTTGTGTTTGCTGCATTTCAGTATCTTATAACCCATAAAAGGAGAGGGGAGGTTGTCAAAAAAAATTAAAATTCAGAATTATCAATATTTCTCGGGTGCACACCATGGCAGTAGCCACTTCGGTATACGTGAACATTTTATGCATGCGAATTTGAAAATTTCAGAGGAAAATGTATCTGAGACAAATTAAGATATTTTTATTTATACTCAAATAGTGATGCTTACTTTATTCTTTCTTTCGCTCTACAAAAGTACTACCTGATGTTTTGTGCCACTTGACTGAATACAAGACACATCATGAGAATTGACTATACAGTGATATATAACAACCTATTTTTCATAGTCATGTTAAAGGAAAGACACTATCTTCTGACTTGATGTCTTTACTCCTACTGCTACGCTGTGATTATCTTCATTTTATTTAGCTAGTGTCTAGTATCAAAAGTTATGAAATGATTGACATAGTACTAATCATAAAATGAACGGAAATAAGATTGTTTTGAAAGAAAATCGTTAAGCTTAAAATGAGAGGGTTACAAAGTGATTCTGAACATTTAGTTTGAATTTTTCTAATGAATGGCTAGTGTTTCAATTGTAGGTTCACGAGAGGAACTAGGCTTTCTGAATCAATAGAATTTGACCCTAAAGGATAGTTTAACAGATGCACTATGAAGAACTGAATGTTGGTATTAAACGGTTGGAGGCAATTGGCTGGATGATCTGACCCTACATGATGTCATGTCTTTCGTTGACCAAGCCAGGTGGTCTTTGTCAACAGACATTCAGAGCACTTGCTTATAAAAACTCAGTGTAAACATGTTTACTCTGACACGTGAAATGACTGATGCACACAAAGAGGAATATAAGATGCAAATTGTGCTTCATAAATTGTCAAATTTAAAAAGACTCATTACATATCCCCTTTGAATCCGAAACTCTTAACTAGTGTCTTCTTTGTGACTGTGCTAAGATTATTTATTTCTTTTAAACTTCCATAAATGCATGTCGGTCTCGTAATTATCAACTTAATGATATCAAATGACCAATATGGTTAAAAATGATAAACATTGCAGATAAGAATTAGTCACCTCAAAGAGTAAAATTAATGGTGGAATTTACATCATAACTCTGTGACTGGTTGAACTTATTGGAAGATTTCGTGTCTTTCCTCTACTTCCTAGAATTTAGTTACTAGGTTAACTGACTTCTACAACAATAAGAACCAGATCAATTATACAACTTAGTTTTAATATGAAGGGAACTATTTATAGAAACCACTGTTCATTTGTAAGATTTAGATATTAATAATGATAATAATAATAATAGTATTAATAAAAATGGTCTTATCAATAATAAGGATGAAAAAGTGAGGCAATCTGTGATAACACGAATAATGAAAAAACAGTATGATTAAGCAAACAACTATTCAGGTGGAAGTAGTCGATAAAGGCTAGTAAAAACAAATGAACCGATTAAGTGATGTTAGATTGTGAGGGAAGGAAATGAAACACGTTTATAATGAAGGTAAGATTAAGGGATGATAAGAAAGGGGTTGGAAATATAAACAAAGGGTGGTGTAGAAGTCATTAGTTGGTTATGTCTTAATAGGCCAAGCGACGGATAATGGCTGTATGAACTTTTTTTGAACACATAGTTTAGGTTTAATAGTTCGAATGCCTATCGCCTCAGCTGTGTGCAGTAAACGAATACGAAGTCTGTTGGAAAGATTCGGTGGGATACGATGAATTACTTTGAAGGCTCTCGTTTTCTCGATTGCATGACCACAATCAATTAAGTGTGACAAAATTGAGCTACGGATTGTTTTTGTCTGTCCTTTGCCAAACCACGATAGGAGATGTTCACTAACACGTTGGCTAAGCTGTCTAGTAGTACACCCAACATAACTGTCACCGCAGGTGCAGTTGAATTGATAAATGCACATAGATGTGGCAAAACTATCAAGCTTATCCTTCGTTTGCGTCCTAATCATTCGTCGGCTAGAGAATGACAAACATAGGTGTGCTGCATAAAATGTTCTTCGTATACTCCTTGAAAGTCTCTGGAATAGAATCTCACTTGATAAGTCACCATTAAATTGTAACTTAATAAATAGAGGTTTCTTACGTGCAGTCAGAGTCTCAGGTTTTTTTCTCCGATATTTTCATATGTTTCTTTATGAAACTACTCGGATAGCCCATCTCCATCAAGGAATCGTGAATATATTCAAATTCCTTTTGTAAGAGGTCATCCGTACATATCTTTCTTGCTCTGCTCTCAAGACATTTTACAACATTCCTTTTATATTTAATGGGAAGGAAGTGTGTATTGCCCTGTAAATGTACTTTTCTATACACGCTTCTCCCAAGTGACCCATCTTCTCTCCTACTTAGCCAAACATCCAGGAAATGTAGTTTATTCTCCTGCTCCTCTTCACAAGTAAAGGTAAGCGAAGGGTGGATATTGTTGAATTTCAGCAACAGTTCGTCTATGTTAACATTTTCATCAGCTAAGATAAATGTATTATCGACATATCGGTAATACATATCAAACTCTTTGATGATGTCCTTCAATTTCCCGTTTTCAAGTTTTGCGAGAAAGAAGTCAGCTAATATTGGGCCTAATGGTGAAACCATCGCTATTCCATCTACTTGTCGATAGTATGAATTACTGAAGACAAAGTGAACATTCATTGTGAATTTAAGAAGTAATTCTTTGGGGCTACACCATTTACTTTTTTAAGAGCTGTTTGATTAAAAATGATTAAAGATATTTGTATTATGCCACTTTTCCTAACCTTAATATGAGTTGTAAAACTAATCCACAATTGATTACTTCTTAAGTATATATATATATATATATATATATATATATGTTTTAATATGGGCAAATGAATTTCTTTTAAGAATATATGCACAAAATTATCTGTAAATCAGTCAGCCTTTCCATTTTACGATAATTTATTGAATCTAGTTATGAAGAATTTCCCAGTAATTTCAAACGAATATAAGGTTTTCCTACTTTTTACCTCTAAGACCTGAACGCTTCTTCAAAAATAGCAGCTTGATTGTGAACTGTGAAAGTAACACGTAAGGACTGCTTTTTCCTAGTTAGATTAACTCATGAAGCGGTATCATTCAGAGAACTAGCGAAAGTCAGGGTGTACTGACGCCGCTGCTTTGTCTTATTTTAGGACTTTTCAGAATCCGCATGCATGACTCCACCAAGGATCAAAGCTTGGTCCTTTAGTTTATGAAGTAAGCAGATCACACCATTCAGCGACTGGGTCAGAATCCAATGTCCCATGAATTCCAATTTCTATCATTTTGCGACATTGCACCGTTCCCATCTATTGTCATAGGTGAAGGCCTGTCCTTACACTCGATGATGTGGACCCTACTGATCATGACTTCTTATTTTAACTCCTGTAATCAGACACTAATTAGCAGTGGTTTTTGTGCTTCAAAATAATTAAATATTCATACACTTAGATTAATCAGTGTAGCTCTTCAAGTTTGCAAAATTATATACTTTTTCTCGCACCATATTTTTTTTCTTTCCAACTCGTTTGTTTCAAGCTTTCATTATAAAAGAAGAAGCCATTCCAACCCAACCGATATTCCAACTTTTAAATCTAATGAATTCACTCCTACGGTTTGTGAGGTCTTCAAAACCTCGAAAATGTCTAAACTTTGATGTCTTGTGCCAAATTTAAATGTAAACTGATTAAAGTGATATTGAGCATTTTTCACTGAATATCGAAGTAGCTATTCTGTCAGTTTCAGTGTAACAATTACAATATCTCCTGTGAATAATAATAATTTACTTTATTCCAGAAACAGTACTGGTGGTACAGTGTGGAATTTTCAGCACATTGTCTGCTTTCATGTAACCATTTTGTAAATCGAGATGAGATACTCTGATGAATCCATAAGTGTTTATTCATACAGATTTGCAGTGTAAGAGCACTCTTTTAATGTGGATTGTTTTACAGGTGTTATGCGACAACCTACTGAAATGATTAATGACTTCTTGACTTAGGTCCAAACCATACTCAAAAAGATGTACTCATGTAAATAAGAGGGACGCACTGCAATATTAATCTGTTGAATTAAATAAACAGTTATTACCAGACTGAGTCGCTCTTCATTAATTCACTTGTTTATTTAACTCAAATACAAATACACAGGCGACATTCTTGATAGGAGTAGGTCGGGAATAGTGTCCACTATTTTTCATTAGATGATTTCAAATATCTGGTATGCTGAGGTGTAAATCAACCAATGAGTCACCTTAATGCTTTTAACTGACGATAAATTATTCATATTGTGATTGATGAACTACATAAGTGCTAAAAGAATTCCATTTGGTAGTGTTTTAATTATTGCGTCGTAACTGTAGGGACCTATTTAGTTTTATTCTAATTTATGTTGTTTTTTGTACAAAGAAATAAATGTATTCATGAACATCAGTAACAACCAATGTACTTATGCTATGTATAAATACCTGAATCATCATTTTAATCTTCAATAAATTTTGGAATGCGGCACTCCCAACTTCATTATGAATGTCATGCTCTTTGCTAATATGGATGTCAATTTTTGAGGATATAGAGTTGTTTTACCCAACAGAATTTTCAAGTAGATAATTAGTTTGTTCATCTGCATTATGTACCAAAACATATCAAACTGTTGAATCAGATGGCGGGGTAGGGGACTGGTTTCGTTGCGGAAGACTGTGTAACGTCAGAACACAGTGGTATTTGGTAGCAGAATTATTTATTCGATAAACTCAATTAGGGGTGGAAAACCTTACATAGAAACCAAAATACTCTGCTCCTCCTGTTAACACTTTATGCTTTCTGTAGTGTTTCACAGCTGTCTTTATCTCCACTCTTTGCAACTCAAACAGTCGATCAGATAATTAGTATTCTTGCAGATATCACCAGTATGCCACTTTCAAACTCTTGTCATTACCACACGCCACAAATGTACTACACAGATTTGGATTAAATGTTTTTATCTATGCCTTAATGGTTGCCAATTACGATATTAAGCAACATGGATTTACTTCGCAAAGGGATCCTATGCAGTACATAGATAATCAAAGATGTTAAGGTTACGATAAAGACAGAGAGTTATTTAACAAAGTTCATGAATTTTAAGAATAAGAAAACCACTTTTCTTAATCCAGTTACGTTTTCTATACAACATCAAGTCAGAGACAATAGATACCTAAAGTAGGCCGGTAAATTTTACTCGGTTAGGCATAATGAATGCAATAAAATACCAATTTCGTTTGAAGCTACTTAAAAGTAGCACAGGCATTAATTAGAAATATTCTATAACTTCCTATGGTAATAGCAGATAGATCACTTAAAAATGCCGGTAAACGATTGCCAATGGAATGTGAATGTCTCCGTAATAGTACGAGCTTTGAGGGAGTATCCATTATGAAACAATGATAAATTTATCTTTCTAGTGCCCATTTCAGTTTATTTAAGACTAATTTACGTCGTAAATTAGGTTAGCACAGACTATGTAGCGATTGAAGAATGCTGTTTCAATTGATACCCATTCAAATTTCACTCCCTAGATAAGTGGAGGTTTTAATTCATACTTCATATTCACATATTAATCAGAGTTCTGATAGAACAACCCGCTCAAGTTCTAGCCATAATAAAAATGTGGTTACTAAGTTGTCTGAAGAGATATTTGAAAGTAGGGTAAATATGACTTATTGGTTTCCATACTTCACCCAATAGGTCCCGCGTCGAGAATTTTGGCCCACCAACCTCAGCCTGGGCAGCTAAGCAATATCATCAGCCCTCATTCAGTAACTGTGTGGCTCATAACCTCGCAAATAAAATATCTGTTTTGAGTAACTGAGTCCAAAAAATAAAGATGATGGGTAGAAAATGTGTTCTGCACGAGGACTTTGATCCCGGACACCAGTTTAGATCTCAGACTGTACAGTGAAGAAATATTCAAGAGGACTATGAAACAAAAAGTCTAGTAAAACATGATATGACAAAGTTACGGAAATATTTTTAACCTTAGAAAACAATATTTACTCTATGGGGATTTCAATTTTGGTTTAAAAAACGATGGGTCTTGCAGCATTACTTGTTACAAAAGGAATTTACAAAAAGAATCCACTATTGAACCAAACTTTTAAGATTTTGAAATCTATACGGGGAAATCCTGTTGAAGATACTTCAATTAACGGTGTTCGTCAGTGATTTTCAGTCTTCATTCCATTGAGCAGTCCTAATGTGAATGGTTCTTAGTTGTTGTGGAAACAATCACACTGATTTCGCTCAACCTATGTGAACTACAAAAACATCTTGTTTCTAACTTATCGTTCGATGGTAACTCAAATCCTCGGTATTACCAGGAGACTTAGAATATTATTGAAGAAGTCAATCCAACTGATAAGTTTTTGGAGCTTCATCGGTTTAGGTGGCGAAGATATGTCACGCATACCGACCCATCGCCTTTTAAACTAAGCAATGTTAACTGAAAACGGAGTAGGCTGGAAAACAACTAGAGGTGGTCAAACTGAATCACAGAATCAATCAATGAAATCAGTGATTATTTGTCTGAGTCACGTAGGTAGAGGTAGACCGCATCATTGTAGTTACTGAGACGCTAAAAATACACACTTATGAAGAGTTACCCTCTGATTTATTAGTCAATACTAATGGTAATTATATCTCAAATACTTCCAATACGAACAATTTCACTACTGAATTAAGATCAATCTTGGCAGTTTTCAGGGCATTAGAATTCAATAGCTTCTCTGAACTGTAGGGTTAGTAACCATAAGATGTACTACCCGGCAGTGGAGTTGCATAATGCCACTAATAAGTTTAAATACCATTTTTAACTTTTATCTGTTTATATTCTTGATATCAAACAATCATTACACCACTATGAACATAAGTTCGCACTGAGATATATGACAAAAATGAATTATCATAAAGTGTTGCGGATATTTGGTAAATGGATGTTAGACACAAAAGTTTTTCTAAACACAAATTTGAGAAATTCATAGTTGCAGTGATAGGCAGGTTAAGATTTATATGAACATAGAGTAATAATTTGTCTGATTCTCTACAAACTTAGCTCTGTTCAACTCTTCGGTTGCGCCTTATGTTTTGCGTTTAAGCAAATACATTTACTATAAATCAATAAATGATTGTCAAACGACACATAACTTTAATACGTATCAATCAAAATTAAGATACAATCTACGGCGAGAAAATGAATTTATTAAAGGAATATAATATTATCGATTAAGTAAACATAGGTTTAGTTAAAGAGTAACCAATGCAATATGTCTAGCTCTTAGTGTTAGTGCTGAGTGAACTCTATCAGTCAAGTTTGCTATGCAGTTACCAAACAAGGTGACTTGTCATCTCTATGAATGACTCCATGGTAACATCTACGACTGCAACACTGAGTGACACCGATCCGAATCCGAGAAGGGACACGGGTTTATTCGAGGTCGCAAATACGCCTTCCCGGTGAGTACTGACGGGCACGAAAGCTAAGTTCAGGACTTTTTGCCGACC
This sequence comes from Trichobilharzia szidati, assembly GCA_944472155.2. Classification (NCBI taxonomy): domain Eukaryota; kingdom Metazoa; phylum Platyhelminthes; class Trematoda; order Strigeidida; family Schistosomatidae; genus Trichobilharzia; species Trichobilharzia szidati. The sequence continues at coordinate 72,076,607 of OX235279.1, forward strand.
TCTTCCAACCACCAAAAGTCAGAACATAAGCTCTATTTGCACAAAAACACGTATTTTTAAGCTCGGTCGATCTTCTGTTCCTACCTGGATGTAAGCAACGCTCGCATCAGTCAAATATCTACTAACAACATCGAAAGAAACGAGAACAAAGACAATGACCTGTACCGTGAGACCATCGCCAATAACTAATGAAATGCTTTCATCCTAGTTGGATAACGAAACGTGCATCATGGCACAACACATAGATGAAACGATAATTCAAACGCTAAAAAGAAATTAAATTTGTGATGTAGACAAGTTACGAGCTCAACTAAACCAATCGAAGAACTAATACATCGAACCACTTAAACTTGCATTATTCATCTTTAGAGTGGGAAAGCCGTATCTCATATCACTTTATGCTGGGTCTAGTTTTAATATGCTCATGATTTCATTGTATTTATGCCACATCTCTAGATTCATGAATAATCTTCATCCAGAGATTAACAAAAAGAACAAAACAAGTAGGTGAACGAGGAATTCATTTTCTTTATCAGTACAATCGCACTTATATGATTCTGACAACTCATCACTTTTCTTGTCTATAAATGAGACTGTACAACAACAGAGAATAAATTCACCGAAGAGAGCCTCTTCGCTGAACTACATGTCTTCTTCTTTTCATTAACATCGCTAAATATCATTTTCAAGGTAACACGTTTCCCATAAATGTTTGACGATGTTGTTCTGATGACTTAAAGCTTATCTCACTAAAATCCATAGCTGCTAAGGCCTTCATAATTCTCACTGTATTACTGGTTTCTCAACAGTTAATTCGCTGAATGTTACATATTTTTGACATTCTACTCGTTTTAATCAATGTAGATTTTTATGTACTTTTCTGTTAGAAAGTCCTCCGTTTGATTGCATTTATATAAAGCATAGTGCTTTTGGAATAAATGAATGCCTGAATTCCTGTCTACCTGTTTTTCACACGTTATTCCTTTAATTCTTCTAAACACTTAAGAAAAAAATGTATCAAATGGGACCGCTAGTTAGTCAGTTCAAAACACTAGTTCACTCATAGTGGCAAATTCCATCGGGCTTCTAGTACACGTACTAGGTAACGTCTGGGGATCAGAGACGGTTCCATCAGACTGGGGTAAGTCACTTATTATACCAATATTCAAGAAGGGAGACAAGTCCTCATGTGATAATCATAGAGGGATCAGCCTGACGAACATAGTCTCTAAAATCCTAGGCTCAGTAATCATGCACAGACTAAGCCGAACTCGGGAGGAATAAACGAGAGAAAATCAAGCAGGCTTTAGGCCAGGTAGAGGGTGCATAGATCATATCTTCACTCTCCGACAGATCCTAGAACATAGACACTTTTAGGCGTCCAACAATCGCCATATTTCTTGACTTGAAGGCGGCCTTCGAATCCATGGATCGAGAGGTACTATAGCAATGTTTGACTGTGAAGGGAGTGCCAAGAAAGTACATTGCACTAATCAAGGCACTCTACTCAAACTCACGTAGCCATGTAAGGGCTTATGGGGAATTGTCATCTGAATTGATAACAACCAGTGGTGTCCGTCAAGGATGTCCACTTTCTCCTTTTCTGTTTAACTTCATCATAGATATGCTAATGGAAGTATCCTTAACTGAACCTAACGACTTAGGAATCGACTTGTTACCAGGGAATAGTCTTATCGACTTAGAATATGCAGACGACATAGTCCTGTTAGGGGAGGATGCTGACAAAATGCAGAGTCTTCTGAACACCTTGAGCAGCAATCTTCATATGTTTGGCATGCGATTCGTCCCTGTAAAATGTAAGATGCTGCTACAGGACTGGACTACGTCAACTCCTACTAGCTTAGTGATAGGGAGTGAAGTGGTAGAACATGTTGACCACTTCACCTATTTGGGAAGTTGTATCAGCACCAACGGATTGATTGGTGACGAAATCTCAGCACGGATCCCAAAAGCTCGGGCTGCTTTCGCTAACTTACACCATCTCTGGCGTAGGCGTGACATCCGACTATCAACCAAGGGACGTGTGTACTGCTCAGCAGTTCGCTCCGTCCTTCTCTATGGCTCTGAAACATGGCCAATATGAGTTGGAGACATGAAAAGGTTGACTGTTTTTGATCATAGATGTCTACGATCTCTTTCTCACGTTAGGTGGTATAATAAGGTAAGTAATGTTGACGATAGGCGTAGAGTGTTGGGCAAAGAGGGAAAATCAATCGAAGAGGCTATAAAGTTACATAGATTGAGATGGTTAGGTCACGTGTTGCGCATGCCTAACCATCGCCTCCCCCGACGAGAATTACTAGCTGATATAGGTGCAGGTTGGAAAAGAATAAGTGGTGGCCAAACAAAAACATGGCCTCATCAATCCATGAAATCCTTGACAGTTAAACTGAGTCAGGTAGGGAGATGCAGACTTCCGGGTCGGGGCCCTCGGGACTCTAAGAATCAATGGCTGGAGACAATAGGTGACATGGCCCAAAATCGTTGTCAATGGCGCAGATGTATTCAGTCTCTGTAATCTTTCATATTCCTTTCTACCATTACTCATTCTGTTTCTCTCTTATACTTGTCAAAACTCTATTGATTCCCTCCACTCATTTTCTTGTCTACCTTTGTGTGCTATTTGGAACGTGGCAACTCGAACTGCTGCACTTCGGTGCCAGGTTCTATATTGAATCCAGCCAACACGTATTATTTAACAAAAGTTTAAGTAAAGCGATCAAAAAATATAACGGAATGGCAAACGACTTAGAAACATGTTCATAGCTAGGCTGGGAAACTACTGAATGTACCAGCCTATTTCAAATTCCTGTTCTGAAAACAAACTTGCGTCTAGTCCTTTTTAGTTAGCAACATTCAATGACTGTCGCTACTGCAACCAAACAGTAATTCCAAATCAAAGGCGAGAGAATCTACTTAATGTGTGGTTAAAATCAGCTTTCAGAGACTACTAACAATAGAGAACAATGCACTATCTAAGCAACTGCCAGAATAAAAAAATTATTGAGAGTCCAATTTACCATTCGATTATTCTTATGTTGTTTGTATGCGACTTAGAAACAACCGTCAACATCTAACAATGGATGTGTACAGAAATGTACCACTGGTATTCCAATTTCTGTACTGTTGTAAGGAGTATTTCGATATCGGCTTGTCAGTTCAATACATTGCCATAAAACGCCATTATTTACAGCAGCGTGGAGAATCCATCTTATCGTCCATTTATTAACAACTTCTTGCAGTTTCATTATGACACATACTCTAAACTAGATACACATTTTTATGACTGAGAAATAGCATAATACCCTATCCATGAGCCTCGATATTGGATACGGTCAAGTGAAGACCAATGTTTGATATCATCTCGTTACATGAAGTTAGATATATATATATATATATATCTGTAATTCAACAACGCACATTTTAAAATATACCTTATAGCACCAACAGCATCTATAATGACTGCTATGCAGAAGGCAGTTCAAGCTATACTTCTTGTTGCAATAGGTCGAATGAAGTGAATCAGCTACTAACATCAGTCGGATGAAACCACCATCCCTTTCTCGACTAAGCGATTTTGTAATCTACCAAAACATTACAGAAGAAGCATCAAAGACTTCAGGTGAACATAGAGAAAACAGAGGTAATCGAGATTCCTGGACAAGAACAACAACAACAGACAACGATCAGCATAAATGGGAGGAACCTGAAAGAAACTACCTCCCTTACCCACCAACCTGGGAAGCATCGTTTCAACTACAGGCAAACGGAACTGACGAGGATATCAAAGCAAGAATCGGAAAAGCAAGACAAGCTTTCACTACTCTCAAGTCTGTGTGGAGGTCAACAGCACTCAGCATCAGAAATAAGATCCGGATTTTCAACTCCAATGTGAAGTCAGTGCTACTATACGGATCAGAGACTTGCACTGCGCGTCATAAAGAGCACCTCAACCAAACTACAGACCTTCATTAACAGTTGTCTTCGCTCAATACTCAAGATCAGATGGCCAGCCAGAAAAGATCAGCAACAGAGATCTCTGGCAATGAGCGAACCAACACAGCAGGAACCAATTGTGAAACAAATAGGCAGGAAGAAATGGAGATGGATTGGCCACACACTGAGGAAACCATCAAGTGACATCACTAGACAAGCCATTGCTCGAGTGGAACCCAAAAGAGAAGTGGCGAGTTGGTCGTCAGTGTGAGGGTGACTTGGAGGAGGTCACGTGAAGAGGAAATGAAAACGTGTGGGCAGACTTGGAGCCAAATGAAGACTCTAGCAGAGAACAGAACGCAATGGAGACGCACGGCTGAAGCCCTATTTTCCTTTAAGAATTAAAGGAAAGAATAATAATAATAAAACATTACAACTTTGATGTATGCAAGAATATTTTTGCACCTTCGTTCATCTAATTAGAAATAGTTTACGAATAATAATAGCACATTAAGGCCTAGAAGTATAGTTGCTTTTTCTGTGAGACAGGTACAAACACCACAGCGTCCACATACTCGAAATTTCCACTTTTACAACCATGTTGATGAGAGACGTGATTATTAATTATGCCCAACAACAAAAGTGATCGTTTTGAGCTAAGTACAGTGACCACAGTACTAAATATCACCATAGCTTCAAATTAATAGCATCTAGCACTGTTGATTTGCTGGACTCTATCAGTAGTATGTATTGTACAATTAAAAACAATAAGGATTTTAAGAAATTTATTTCAGAAGTATTTACACACCACAGATAAGTCTTTTGTAAGTAAAGCAAACTGAAAGATAATTATGTACATAATCGTCACACATGGAAAAGGATTAAATTCAAGATGAACCATAGCCTACCCAACAGTGCCCATATAGTTGACAGATTTCGACGGATCAGATGGAAAGAACTTTTGACACTGTGTCATTAGTCTTTTTATAGCCTGGATATATTTACGTTGTGTTTCATCATTTAAAACATGTGCCACGTTCTTGGCATAGATTTTTTCTTGTGCAGTTCTTGAATGGATACCGTGGTTAGTTACACCCAATGGCCAAGGAGCATTGCCGATAGCTAGTTCTAAATACGCATCATTAGCCTTTAAAAGAAAATTAATTTGAATTATGAAATAAACGGTAGTTGAAAAAGGAAAATTATTGATTTAAGTAGTAAGGGACACGAGTGCAAAATATCATCCACAAAATATACTTATCAGTAGATTATGGAAGCACTAAAATGCAGTGTGCGTACGTGTGCACAACTAAGCTTTAAATCAAAAAAATAAATACCATGTAGCTCAGTGAAGCAACGCAGTTTTACACACTTGGTTATTAATCAAAAAGTGTAAGGAATACTACTTAGTCCCCTTAGAAGAAATAGGAAAAAACTATTTAGACTTGAAATACATTCAGTAAAGTTGAATTCATTCAGCACCACTTTCATGGGTCTACTCCTTATGTACACATATTTCGAAATAAATCGATTTGGAGTCTGGAAAATAGGCTCAAAAAGCAATATTATCATTATTATTATTCTTTTGAATACCCTGAGGAACATAGGGCTTCAACAGAACACCATTTTATCCTGTTATCTGCAGTTCATTTTAGCTGACTCCACGATCTCCAGTAATCTCTCATATCCTCCACACAACTTTCAGGCGCCCAAAATGTTGTTTCCTAGGATCCAGGGAGCGTAATGTCACTCAAATGACTCCCCGACGAACGCCCAATCCATTCCAATCTCCTCCTTTCACTCCGTTTGGCAATAGGTTCTCGGTTGGCTAGCCACCAGAGTTCCTTGTTCCTTATTCTTCCTGGCCATTCGATGTTCAGTATCGAGCGAAGGCAGTTGTTGATGAGAGTCTGTAGACTGTTGGAATTGCTGCATGTGACACTCTAAGCCTCTGAATTGCATAGAAGCAATGATTTCACATTAGTGTTGAGAATCCAAATCTTGTTCTTTATACTGATTGCAGCAGATCTTCACATTGATTTCAGAGTAATCAATGTCTGTTTTGCTCTCCAGGTCTGATTCTGGCTTTAATATCCTCATCCCTGCCACATGTAGTTGAAACTATGCTGTCTAAATAAGTGACCTCGTTCAAATTTCTTCCGTTGGTAGTGACTGGTGCTTGTTGTTATTAGTAGTGGTGTTGGTGGTTGGTTGTCTTCATCACCTCTGTCTTCTCTATGTTCACTTGAAGTCCCTGTCTTCGCTGTTAGCCCCTGCTGCCAAATTGTTGTTTTTCGCCTGTAGATCTTAGAGTTTGTGTGACATTCGACATAAATCGTCTGAGAAGTTTAGATCTTCTAGAGTCTTCTTGTCGGTCCAGCGTATTCCTCTGTGTGCCCCCCCCCACAGTCTGCCGCACAATCCAGTCGACCAATACCAGGAATATCATCAGGCTTCGCTATGTTTTGTGTTGTGGATCCCTTCACCTGTGACATTGTCATATAGTTATTGATGAGATTGATAAAGGTTTGGGGCACTCCGTAGTGTTGAAGCAGTTTCCAGATTACTTCGTGGTCAACGCTGTTGAAGGTGTTTTCAAAGTTCATGAAGTTGAGATGGAGAGTTGATTGCTATTCTATGCTTTGTCCAATGATGATGTGTAGATTTGTGACTTGGTCCTCATATGGCTTACTCTTCCTGAATCCAGCTCGTTTGGGGCGCAGCTTTGTATCCAGAATATGTTTCAGTCCTTGCAGGGTGGATGGGGCTTACATGCTACTCACGGTCTACTGCATAATCCAGCCAACTACAATCTTACTTACCCTTGTCTTCACGTCAATAGCATTTCTGAGTTTTCCATCTTGAATCATTCGACATGTGGCATCATCACTTTCAATGGGTAAGGGGCTTCCCTTTCTTTTCAAACTTTCTATAATAGTCCCCACTGATATTTCTAGGTCCGTTTAAAGTGCTTTTGGGGAAATTCTATCTAGTCCTGCTGACTTTCCGCGTAGCATTGAGTAACTTTATAGCATTCAAGTCTTCTTTTGTGAAATTGTTCACTGGAAGTTCTGCGCCTGCTATTTATTTATTTTTTTTTTTGGTTACAGCTTGATGCTGTTCCTTGACAAGTTTCAAGTGGTGTTCAGTTCAAGAACCCTTTGCAGTGATCAGCTCAGGGTTCACTTTGTTTCTCCTCTTTGGAAATTAGGTTCGCCTGAATATCTTTTATTGGTTTCATCTGAGTTGATCTTTTCTGGGATGAAGACCTGGTTATCTGATATAATGTTCTGAGGCCTGTTTCACCTGAAGTCTATTGTGCTTCAGTTTCCAAAGTGTCGTAGAATTGCTTTGTGTCTTTTCTATCACTCTTCACTTCAAGCACTGAACATATCCCCTAGAGTTCCAATGTTCAGTTACTCGGTTTTGAACTTGAATTGTAGTATATCACCCATCCTTCGGTCTTTTTTCCGGGATTGAGACCGGCTACAAAAATTCTACCATTTCAAGTCAGTGTAAATCAGTTACTCGTACGGTTTTGTGCATTAGGCTACGAGGTACATTTAACCATTTTACTTGTTGAGATACTACCGGGTTACCCATGTCCAGATAGATTGAATGGATTAATTAGGAGCCTATAACACACTAGTTGAAAGTTTGGCGATAAGTTACGCGTCCTTACTAATTGTGATGTAATCTAAAAGGTTAATTTTCTAAAAGCAAAACAGTACAGTGTTGAGAGTAGACCTATGCACGAGTTGAATGTAGTTCCACAAATCTGAAGAAAATTTGGTGTACCGATTACTAATATAGCCTACTACTGAAATAGTAACAATGACTAGTGAAAGCAAGTAGGAAAATAAAAAGCTCATTTCCTCGTAAACCGAATACACCTCTGAACTTTATTCAGAAAGAAAGTCCACTTTGTACATTTTCAGCTTTAGATAATACTAACTAGAAATGGTAGGAACCAACTGTGTATATTATCTTTGAATCTTTAAATTATATATGCTTTAAACAGCATGATTACGAGAAAAACTATGAGCAGCACATTTTGGAGCACAAACGAGAGACAATTCATCGAACGTCAAGTAAGTGAGAGATAGTTTAGTTGCCTAGTTTAAGAAATACTGGTGTGGACATAATATTCAACATGACGAAATCTCCTCCAGTTGCAGATGTTTAAACACTAACTAGGTCAGGGCAACAGATATATTATTAAAAAACACGTTGGCAGTGAAACTAACCTTTAGATAATTTCGATCCATCATCAAAACCATAATTTTAACCAAGGAGTTCAGAATATCCCCTTTACAGCGCTGGAAGGAGAATGAAGTTTAGTGAGGAGCAAGTACCAAAACTTACATTATTTTGAAGTGCACGAAGAAGTGGCTTGATATATTCTACAGTCTGTGTGTAAGTTGCACTAGCCATTTTTCCGGAATAAGAAAGCTTTTCCTCTTTAGTTCTAGTATTTAGAGCATGACCCCATTTGGACAAAAGAAACTAATCAAGTGAAAAAAAAGTAAAAGCATTAATTGTGAAAAAATATACGTAGATCCAATTAAAGTAAATGGGTGAAAAACAATATGTCACAATCTACCGTCGGGGAATCCAGGTGACAGTAAAGGCACACGTATTTTGTAAACACAATAATACACTATAAATATGAACTGGTCAAACTTAAAGAATCTTCCCATTAAATAAACCACGGCTATTTAGTATTTCTTGTTGATGAAATTAAGGGATAATTAAATGCCAGAATGTAAACAGGAGTAGGGTAATAGTCTGAGTGGAATTTCAGAGTTACTACAGGTAATTTGTGAGTTATATTTAGTGAATGATAGGAAAATTGAAAGATTTCAAAGCGTACGTATTTTACTCTTACAAGTATCCCTTACTCAGTTAGAAGGAAAATAATACCTAAAACAGCAAAAAAAAATTGAATCTTTTTCCCAATAAACTCATTTTAAGGTGTATATTCATATCTAAATGAGATGTTTAAAACATTGAGAAAAAAGTAAAACAAATGTGTGGCAATTATGATAACAAAAGTTGGGCAGAGTGTGTTGTAGCTGCACTTATATTGACCTTGACATAGTTTTTAAAATAATATGAACACACTAAAGGCGAATGAAGAGATAGGAGTATCTAAATAGAGTTACTCTTTATTCTGAGAAACAAGCAATCAATCTGTACCAGTGGAATACGGTACTATTCAACTATCTTTTATCGTGAAAATCCCAGTCCACATGGTCTGCTGGCTTATTTAATTCAAAGATTTCAGTGGTGAAAACCGCCTTTTTATGCCAAACACTTATCAATGACAAACCACTAAGCACTTTTCTGTATAACTTCAGTCTAATACATTGGAATTTAATCAGTTTAGTTCCCAATATGTCATCTGGAAACTATGAAGAAATGTGTTCGAAAACTTACTGCATTTGTAATAAATGCATTTTTAGTTACTTCTTCTAAATAAACGGTTTAATTAAGCCTATAAATGAGGGACACACAGCACAGAACGTATTCGCCGCCGATGAATTTGTGCTACATAGTTAGCGTTTGTCGCTTTCCCAGAAAAATAGAGACAGCTTGGCTCATTGGCTTAAGTATACATTCTGCTACAAATGGACCCCAGACTCGCATCCCGACCCAGCTACTTTAGCTTGATCAACTGGGTAATATCACGAGCCCTCACACAGTAGATGTGTCTAATATCCTGGTGCATGAATAGTCTATCCTGGGGATCTGAATTTTGCAGAGATACATTTAAATGATTAACCAAGAAATGTGATACAATTTATTCGCTACATTGTAAATATAAACTGTGTTAATATACTTCGTTTCAAAAATACAGTAAATCACCGAATGGATTTTTACATTTGTTTGCATTACTTTACACTACACTCAAGAATTCAGTTTGTTCACATTTGTTAAATGTGTGTTGAATCACTTCTTTACTTTGTCACACCCTTGGGTTCTTAGCAGAACATAGGGTTTCAACAGCGAATCTCCACTTCATGCTCTTCTCTGTAGACCTATGTACCTTGTCCCACCACTATCCATCGGCTCTTTTCGTGACAAGTCCCCATATTAACTAAGAACATTAATATGAAATTAAGATTATAAGTTTCCAGACCGTCGATGTTACGAATTTTCTGCAATAATTTGAGCACCGAGTCAAACTGAATAATTATAAATCATTTAAAATAATCCCAGCGTGTTTAAGATAAAATCAAAACAAGGTTTTTTCTTAAACACACATGAATTATTTTAAATAATTTATAATTTGACATTAGTATTGAAAATCCGAATCTCAGTCTTTATGCTGATTGAAGATTTCCACAGTGATTTTAGAGTAATGAATGTCTGTTATGTTTTCCGGGTCTGATTCTGGCTTTAACATCCTTATCCATGCCACCTTTAGTTGAAACGACGCTGCTTAAATAAGTAAAAGATGATGCTACATAGTCTCTCCGACTTTGTCCTGATAGCTGTAGCGATGATGTCCCCTGTAGTTCAAATTCTGGGTGTTTAACTTGAATTGTAGTCTATCGCCAGTTTATTAGAAGGCTTTAAACCTAATCAGGATGGTTACTCGTACTAGATAATTATCTGACTCCGCATCTGAACCTCTTCTCAATATTGTGTCCAGCAGGTTGCGTCTGAAATTCCTTGAGATTGAGATGAAGTCCATCTGGTTTTGGATGGCATTCAGAGCGTCTATTAGCATTTTAATGTGACCGTCTGGGATCTTCTCCATTAATGTTTGCAATTGTTCTGAGTTGCATGTAGGGGCGTAGTACTGGATAACTGTAACTTTCCAAGCTTTTGAATTAAACCTTTCTGGCATTGTCCTGGAAGATATCGGTTGCAACTACATAAGTGCCCACGATGACGTCAGTGACATTACGATAACATCTCCCTCAGTGTGCTCTTGGTTGCCACTTAGGTGACCGGACTACATTATTAACCTTCCAATTAACAATTTGGAGAGTCCACATCCATTCAATCTGCTCTCTCAAATTATCAGCAATTATATGCTATATCCTCTCATCTCTTCTTCAGTTTAAGCAGCTTCCTGGCTAGCTTCAAATGGCAATCGGATATACCATGTCTTCATGCTTCTTTTTGCTTTCATCGAAAGAAGAATGCTTCCACTTGCCCTTATCATTTCATCTCTCCGATATTTTTCTGGGTACTGAAGATTCTGTAAAGTCTGGGTTGACTTTCTGGTGTGGGGTTGCTAGTCCCAATGCCCATCCTTTGCTCTTTTTTTCGAAGCTTAGGACAGGTTAGTATACTAGGTGAAGTTAGAGCACCTGCATTCCATGTATATTCAGTAAAAAAGCGCAGTGAACAACTCTAATTTCATGAAGAATTGGTGAACGCAATAAAGATAACTTATCATTTCTAATACCGTGACGGAATAAATGTATATTTATCTGACCGAATACAAAATCTTGGAAATATTGATAGCTTTACCTTCAAATAACGGAGGACATGGTCGATTACTTGTTCATGAAAAGCTTCGTCAAAATCATTGGTACACACATTATTTGGTGAAAGTTTGCTGATAGCGACCACTGCAGTTGTTGCGTCATCAGTAGCCGTGCCTTCTTTTAATGTGACGTAGCGGGCCAAATCAACTTTCATCTTTTCTAGTTCTTCTTCTGTCAGAGTATTCTTTTTTGTCTCAACGTCCAAAGCAGAAGAAACTGACGAACTTTCGGTGGATTGAGATTCTGAATCCGGTCCTTTACGACCGGATTTGTAAAACTCTTCATCTTCTGCATCATCTATCTAACAACAATGACAAAATTAATTGACAACCAACCTTGTCTAACGCAGCGATAAGATCATTCCGTAATCCCTTTGATTCCGGTTCCAGAAGTTGAACTCTTTTTAATCGTTGAAAAGTATCATAGTCACTCTCACCAAATAATCGTATCGGTTGATTACGTTCCCTTAGAAGGCGAATAACCTAGAAACTAAGTTTAAGGTGATAAACGCACTTACTTCTTTGCGCGGCATAAGTTTTCCTTTCTCCCTCTCCTCTCGGTTTCTTTCTTCGAACTTTTTCAGCAAAAGATCCTCCTCTTCTGTCTATAACAAAAAGTTACATATTCAGGAAAACATTAGTACCTTTGTTTTATAATCATAATCTTCATAGTTGTTTGCTTGTTCCTTATTACGCTTGGATTTACTTAAATACTCTTCTTCCTCTTTTTGTTTCAATAATGATCGTTTGAAGAACTTGTTGTTACCCTAAAATCCATGATCATAAGAACAAATCAAAGTTTTTAACATACCACAAGTCCACTACTCGCGAGTTTTTCGCGTTGCCTTGCAATTTCCGCCTTCACAAGATCCATTCAAGGCAGCTGCAAGGTAAACAATTAAAAGAAATCGAATTAGAAATAAGTGAAAAATAATTACCAATAATGGAAAACGTACTTGAGATATCTCAATAAGCAGACACGTCATTTGTAACCACTAAGATACTTCCCTTTGGCACTTACAATACCGTAAATGATTCCAAACTGCCATGATATGAGTATAAAATACTAAAATATTGAAAACGACCAAAAAAGACTAAACAGACATTGAAAAGTGATTACAGAGTTGAGAAAGGAAAGCATAGGACTTATTTAGGAAGATATATATCTATTAAAACGGCCGAAAGATAGTATTAAAAGTCAATAATATCCATTTTCAACTTAATAATATCGCATCACTACTTTCTGAACCAGATGAAGTACTGTAACCAAACTGAACAAACTTCGGTCATTACATCCCATTTGAAAAAAAGCAAAAACAACGGTTTGTGCGGGATATTCTGCAATGAATTATCACTGAATAATCCAGCGATTTGGAAGATTGGGTTTTGATAGAGAAAAACTTACCGTCATAATACCTCAACTACTGACCAGCAGCTCAAGCAGTCAACGTTTACTCTGCAGGTAGGACTATTCAATTTCACCTAAGTTGTCTAAAGTTTGTCTTGTTTTCCTAAGCGGTTTCATATTCAATAATCACAAACATATATTCATACACTTCCATTTAAGGTGACACAACAGACAGTACAAAAGCTATAGTGAGCAAAGTACTAAAAATGACAGATCCAATATAGATGATATCCAATTGAAGCTTTAATCAATAGATAGACAGTGCAAACACAATTTAAGTAATCAGAGTGAGCTAAGGAATTATGGCCGGAAACATCAGCAATCAATAGTAATAGAAGCAACATAGTGAGAAAGTATTAGAGTAGGCAACGAGATGCAGATATGCAAGTCAGTTTTAGCATATCAACATTTTGTGTGTAGGACTGATCATTCAGAGATCCTAATGTTTTCCCCCCAAGTAAGTTGCAACATGCCAATTTGGAGAAGAAACTTAGCTGCTTTATCTACCTTTCATCACCATGAAGTCGTTAGATGGCTCGTCACACTCGCCACATTCTACTCACACAACTATGCCTGACTAACTGGTTTCAACAAAGAGCTTTGCACAGATGTGCAGCAGTTCGAGTTCTCACTCTCCATGTACCACACAAAGCACGAGAAGAGGGTAAAGTGAGGTTCAAAAGAGAGATAATGAACAGAAAAGTGAAGGAAGAAGAATAATAGTATGGGAAAACAGTAGTTTTATTGGATATGATAAATCACAAAGAGTGAATGCATCTGAGCCATCTGAACGATTTTGAGCCATATCACTTCACAAATATAATATCTCATTGAAATATCTCAATAAATGCTGCATTCGCTGACACCTCTATCTTGTTATACGTTACTTAATGCGTATCCAACTGATTCTCCCTACTTCCAATCAAACTTGCAGAATCCTCAACATTACCGATGCTATAACACAGAATCCTTCAGCTTCTTGCTGCCCACACTTTCCATAAACTGTTTATTTAATGTTGTATGAGAACTCACAGGAATTCTAGTCACCCTCCGTATCTTCCATTATTTACTTAAGCAACTGAATACATTTCATCAAAGTTTTACGGGCAACCTTCAATACTTTATTCTGATACAGCACTTTACGATTGACATTCGGTAGCACTTCAGCGTTAACAATGCTGCAACCCATACCTAACATTTATCATAGGTGGAATACAGTAATTAGCTTCTCAGAGATGAGTTATGCTGAACTCAGAAAATGTTCTGATCAAAAAGCTAGAAACGTAACTGATTCCCTCCAATCAACCACGAAAGTAATGTACACTAGCTAGTGTATGGTCTGAGTCCACGCATGTATGTGATGGAACAGTCTTCTCCTGCCAATAACTTATATCAAATTCACTTATGTGAGTCACATCGTGTGAGGACTGATGATACAACGCGATAACCAAGGCTGGACTAGGTGGACTGGGGCTCGAGCCAGGGACTCATTGGCTGAAAGTGTTTAAGCCAAATTATTACCTGGACAAAATAGTGAGACACGATCGTTCGTTAGGCAATGGACATTATTAAGCGACACTACCAAGACAAGCTAGCAACCATCGGTTGAGTGTTCTGCTAGCAAATCATTTGAGGTGTTTCACCAAATTATTTTAAAACTCTGCGCTAAAATAACTAAATGCATCATAGACACCACAATTTTCATTTGCTCTTAGGACGACTAATTATTCAATCAATGTTAGTCCACAAAGCATAAAAATCTTGCTTCAGCTGTAATATAAAATTTAAGGAAGTCAGATTTCATGGGTCACTTGATACCGTTCAAGTGGCTGAATGGTCGACGAACTTGCCTCGGAACGTGAAGGTCCTGAGTTCGACTCCCAGTGGGCTCATGGATGCCCATCACTGAAGCATCCCAAAGTAGGATGAAACAGCAGTCCAGTACACTCTGGTTTTTAATGGTTCTCTAAATGATATCAATCTATGATCAATCATGAAATCTACACATATATACTACTTTTCATTTTCTGTTTGAATACATGACTAAAAAGATAAGTTGACCTACGAAAATATTAAGTACTTCCTCCTCAAAATATGGCAAGCCTGTACTTTGAAACTAAATTTCAAAGAGGCGAGCTCATTATACACAGTGATGCGGGATGAGATGAACATGTACTCCACAGTGTAAGATCTATATCAGACAACTAATAACACGGAAAACTAATAGCGATAATTGGCATTTAAGGTGATAAGTGTGTGACAGAATTGACCTTGGTTCTTTTTTATAGGTCACCATTAGTATGTGAGCTAAAATTGAGCATATCCAGCAAAATAACACCACCACCACCACAATGTTTATATATTGGAAAAATTCTAAACAAGTATATTTGAAAGTGCCTATAGATGCAACGTAAGAAACAAAGTTTTACTACAACCCAGCATTGACCATCGGATAAACAGGCTGCGTTAAAATGATAATTACCCACACTTAATGTGACGTATTGATACCAACTACCTCACCCTCTAGAACAGTAGGATTTTCTACAACCTAGGGTTTACCCAAAGCCTTCACTGAATCATTACTTAAAAGACGTAGGTGACTAATCATTGGAGAAAAACAATGTAAAGTGACCAGCAATGTGTTAAAAAATTTCAACTAACAAAGGTGACATTAAAAATTTTACGACTAGCTCAAAGACGTACTGAAGGTTAAAACCTGGAAGCAAATACGAGTTTTAAGGCAAATAAATTCTATTAGAGTGATTTTTCTTAACAAATGAAATATAGTAAATATAAATACTTCCAAGATAAGACTGTAAATAACCACATACAGGATATTGTCGAGTTACTAAAATCTCTCTTATGCGACTTTGTGTTCGTTATCTTTATGATGACTTTTTGCGAGGCGTTCCATCCTACTCAACTAAAGGTATCCATCGAAATGAGATTTCAACACTTTTCAAAATCCCTACGTGTTTGCTTAGTATCATTGAAAAATAAAAAACTGGTAAGATATGCACCCATGGCTGAGGTCAAATACGAACTCCGGTTTTTAGAAAACTGACCTTCCTTACTGTGGTAGGTAGATGTAAACTTCTAGAACTTTCATAATGCTGGAAAAGTTACATACTGCTGTTAAAAAGCAACCCCTCAAGAAAAAAAAACACTAACTAATAGT
>OX235279.1:72093153-72146824 GCA_944472155.2 Trichobilharzia szidati
ACTGAAGTTGATACGTTAAAGAGGCATTCATTTATGAAAGTTCTTTTTGAAATCACGAAAACTACTTATCAATACTTATTAAAAGCTTTGCACATAACCACCCTGATGTAGTGGTTGTATGAATACGCTCTAACGTTTGTCAGATCACTTAAAGGCATTCAAATAAATCCATCAAAATTTTTATTCAAGTTAGATCTAATGTATTTTTAAACTCCCTAAAACAGGATGTTTATGAAAATCAGACAGTTGAAGCAGTATCAGCCTGATTAATTGTAACTGATAAACAGCCTAGTAAACTGTGTACACAGTCACCTGATGCTTGTTTGCTAGACCTGTCTTTACAGGTATTTACTGCTTGAACCCCCCCCCCCAACAAAGTTATCAAAACAGCCGAACACATGAAAAATACATTCAAATTAGAAATTCGATATAGTCAAAGTTTCTTGGTTTCTCAAAATTGTAATACGTGTCCACTGTTATAGATGTATCAACAAATGATTGTCCATTGCTAGAAAATTTAATTTATCGGATTCTGTTTCAGCCTCGAGTAGTTTACTCGCCAGTGATAAGCCTAGGCAAGGCAGACGTTTGGGTATGGGACTACACCTTTTCTCTCGTCATAAACAAACTCACCTTAAGGTACAGAAAAAAATAAACCTATTTCCTGGTGGGGTCAAGAAGACTTTTCATTTCGAGGATGGATGATGCCAGCCGGTGATGGCCTTCCAGAAGACAGTCCACCGCAGTCTCCTTCCAATGAAAGCAAAAGTAAGCATAGGGACATCTGCATAATGTTTGACGCTGCTTAGATTGTAGAACAAATAAGAACCTAAGGCATAGAAGTTCTGTGAATCTGTGAGATCAGAGAGAATGAAAGTGTACCATCCAAATTATTAACTGGAGAGTCTAAAATTTATTCTGGTTGCTCAGAAAGTAACTACTATTACACAGGATTTGGATAGTAGTGTCGAACAAAGTAAGAAGAAATATAGCAGGATAATATGAGCCCGCTTTTTTTTCACGGATTCTAATAAGGTCGAGCTCATATTATGTTGTATTTATTGTTCTTGCACACCTGATATGAACAGTCAGCCTGCAAAATGTGGCTACCGATATCACATGCTGAACATTCCAAAATTGCTGTGTGGAATCAAGCTATAATCAAGAAAAATTGATGAGAAGAATTATATCATGACATTGCTAGCAGCATTGAATGCCCTCATTGATTGGGAACCAATCTCCTTCAGGATCATGAACGTAAGATTCACCTCAAAAAGAAGTATGTAACTAGATACAACGCAGAACAAGACAAGAAGCAGGACTTCCAAAAACAACTGCAATCAGTTATGGATAAAACTCTAGTCGGGTGATGACGTCAGAATTATAATGGATAATATAAATACCAGACCGATAGCGGATAACAAAGAAAAAGAATAAATCATGGGTCAAGAGGCTCTCGGGCAAACGAATAAGAATGGAGAACTCATCAAAGACCCTTGTCTGTCCAAAGATTTGGTGACTGAAAGCAGTGTGTAGAGGCACATGGATATCCACAAGGCGACAATGGGTTTCGCCATGCACACACAGCCAAACATCCGTGGCAATGCACCATGTTTCTGTCTACACCAAGCAAAATATTAAGCCACAACAGCTTGGAAGGATTAAAAGATGCTGTGGATGGAAGTCTTTACCTGGAACAGCTTGAATTCAAGAAAAATTTGTTTGAGAACCAAACTGTAAAGCTAAGCGCTAACATCGAATTGAGGATAGAATGGTAGTCAACTCAACTCAAATTCATTGACTTTGAAAAGGCCTTCGATAGCGTAGACTGTAAATTAATTTGGAAACTCCTTTAACATTGTCGCAAATCTTTATAAACCTCATTCAGCAGCCCCATACCAAGTGATTCACGACAGAGACCTCAGTGAAACCTTTGAGGTGAAAACAAGAGTAGTGCTAAGCAGTCTACTTTTGACTGTGGTGGACTCGATCATATGACAGATCGTGGGGAGCCACAAGATGGGAGTAGGTTGGATCGATAGAAACACTCCATCAGAATATTTGGATTTCGCGGAAAATATTAGAAACCCACCTAACTTACGAGTTATCCAAATATTTAGCCATTGTTACAGTTCCAATTAGAAACCATTCAAAATCTGAACTTAATACTTTTCACGAATTCAAGCACAAGTTGAGTGATTTTAGAAGAATAAACGTTTAGTTTCGGTATCATCAATCTGCGTATACGAATACCGACCGTCATTAGTCCATAATCGTTTCGTTTAAATACTGTTCCTGGAAAGAAAGGCTGAAATAAGTATATGTTGAAATTTCACAGATCTCTGTGATCTGACAGTTGCTGACATACACCTGACTCCGCATAAACATACTAAGATCTTCCATATGTGTAAATATATCTTAAAAGATTGACCTCATCTGAGCCTGCTGATATATTCCTTACAACCGAGTTGTTACCAAAAATGTTATTACTTATCATGGACACGATTCCACGCCAGTTCTTGCAGAAGCCTAAGTCACCCTTCTTCGGAGAGGATAGCCTTCCTTCCAGTTACTAGGTTCCTTTCCTGTCCTCCAAACTTTCTGAAACAGTGGTGTGAGAATATCTTCCGAGGTACCTGGAGCCACTTACAGTGTTTCCTAAGGAATTTTATCTGGTCCTGCTGCCTTTCCGGCTGTCCCTTAGTAAATTCATCACATTCGTAATTGATTTTGTTGGAAATTTGGAGTTCACTGGAGTTTCTGTGGCTGTTGATGGTATTTCTAGGCGAGTTGAAAGTGGCGGCCGGTCCAGTAGTCCCCCAAAGTGGTCAGTCCATTGTTTCCTTTGCTTCTATTCTTTGGTAATTAGATTCCCTTTTCTACCTTCTATTGGTTTTATTTGTACTGATGTCTTCCCTGATAACGACCTGGTTTCTCGATATAATGTTATTAGGTCTGTCTTTCGGCCTGTTCTGTTTCATATGTGTTGTAGAATTGTCTTTTGTTATTCCTACCACTCTTCTTTACTTTTCCATTCACTGTTCTGTACGCTGAACTCGGCCTCTCCTTCCTTTCTGCACTTTTGCATTGGTTCATTTTCTGTTTTAACATTTACCTATATTAGCTTCCGGGTGTGCGTAGAAAGCCATTTCCTTGCTCTGCCTCAAAAAAATTATGTAGGATTTTTGACGTGTCAGAAATGAAAGTGGGATTCAAACCAACAAACTCACTTATAAATGAATTATGTTGGTTGAAAGACCCAGTGAAGCCCATCAAAAAAATTATTTTATCTGAAAGCTTGAAATGATTGTAAGGTCAAACACATAGGATAAATTACTACCTCATGATCAGTGAGATTGGTGGACCTCCAAAGCTTGGCAACATCTAGACCAGTAGACTGTAATAAGATAAGAAACCTAGAAAGATGATCTACTACCACACCATATAATGAGATGGAACAAAGTGATATAACTCGAATCTAATATAAGTTAGTGGAAAAAGATTTATAGCTGAGGCCGTATCTGTCAAATCAATCTTGGACATCTAGAAAATCCCACATTATTTGCTGCAAATAGGAAAGAAGGAGAAGAGCGAAACCCCAGTTTCGTTGTATTTTAGAAACATTAGACAACATGATTACGCACAATAAGTTGTATTCCAAACATCATTCAGTAAATAATATTTATTCAGTGTGTGATATATCCAATATAGAATAACATATTACCAGTGTCTAAGCGCAAAATATAATGATAATGAAATACTCGGAAAAAGTGCTTAGTTTAGATCCTGAAATATTTTGGTCATAATTTGATACAATATAACCAAAGCTATGCTGTTCTTATAATTGCGTCACACTTATTCATGCATAAAAGTGAATTAATTACCCGAAGATAACCGGGTTTGACGTAAAACTACTCATCAAGTACGAGAAAACTTGAGCTAAAGTCATCTGACGCTCCAAATGTAGAATCAGAGACTCATATAGTAAAAATAACAGTCATTCACAAATAGAACCTGACATAGAATTATACGCTATTTCATCAAAATTAATTTTGCAGGCACTGTCACTTAAAATTTCAAAATTAGTACAGTTGATAGGGTTACTAGATAAGCATGAATTCATGACTAACATCAGAAACATATGATAAAATAATCCAAATCATCGTCCTAAATAACACAATACCCCACAGAAAACGTAAAATATCCACCATGATAAGTGAGAAAATCATCAAGGCAAAATCCATGTATAAGATCAATCGAAGATATTATTACAAAAAACATTACAAAAAAACCAAAAGAGTTAATAAAGAGAATGTAAGCATAGAGTACGGTGTTCAGTAAAATTCATTTTTATTTTCCTAAGGAAAAGACAGGAGAATTCGACTTCGTCACTACAAACAACATTGAAGTACACCACAGTTTCTAACAGCTGATTATATACCTTTCGCGAATTCCAGCCAAGTAGCCTACACTTCCCTACACAGCTCATAGCATTGATATGGATTTCCATGGATTATCTTACCACTCCAAATCATTCAAAATTTATCCTTTCCAGTGACAATGGTGGCTTAGCCTGTATGATACGTGCACAAACGCGACAGTCTATACATAATTACAACTACGACCATCGATTTATCTTCTCATTCCCGAACTCCACATTTAATCTCAAAGCTACCTTAATTGCAACGGATAAAACAAGGCCACACGTGGTCAGCAACTTGCACACTTTCCACTTCTCTCACTTTCAATAGGTACGCTTTAAACCCGTGAAGTGAGTCAGAATGAAATGCTGTCCAACACGCATGTACACAGACACCATATCGCCAAGGGTAACACAGCCTGGCAGATCCCAAACGCTCCCCTTTATCCGTGTTGAGATTCCTTCAGCCGCCAAACTGTCAGGCCTTATGCAACCACATAAACAAATGAAGCGATCAACCCATTCAATCATTTCACTCGGTTAAGACCAATCTTGTAATAGCATCCTACATCTTATAAATAGTCTTCATAAGACTCCAGTCTTCACTAGTATCTGCACCTAGGAAGACTATAGCATTTGTGCATACTAAGTCAACGAGACTATCCTCTGGCAACAACAAATCAGCTCGTCTAACACCGAAGTCGACTGGAGTTACATCCATCATGGAACCTACAATGGAACTGAATAAAATGCCAACACTAGACATCCCTGATGGTCAACACTAGTTGTCGTCGCCGAATCTAGTCAATTCCAACAAGTCTCCATGAGATCTTACATGGGTTCGTGAGTTCAATTCGACTGTGGAATAGTATAATTTCAGAGCTGGTTTCCCACGTCCTACTGACCTAAGAGAATATCAGATGACAGTGATTGATGACGATATCTCTGTTAACTTTGTCTTCATTGACCTCGGGAAGCTTTCGATAAATGCTTTTGGAAACTTTTGATATTTCGGGAATAAATAATAACGTCACGGGCATCCCTCGGAATGGAAGACAGCATGTTCCGTGCACATGTCAAGCGGTGGAAAGTGGAGAGCCAGAGACTATCACACTAGGTCCCTCTTCTTCCTATTCTATGTTAACGTAACGCCTTTTGAAAATTTTGTCTTGTCTTATCTGTACAACTGCTAGAGTTTGTAAACCTATACATCGTAAAATGGATACACTAGCTTTGTATTACGACCACCACATACTTTCGTGATTAGTCTAGTTGCTTCTTTGTGACGAAAAGTATTGATAAGGGGGTGTGAATATGCAAATTATTCATAATTTGCATGAATTCTCAACTGATGGCTTCAGTGTCTGAGGTTAGTCAGTATGAGGATTTATGATTCATTGCAGCCACAAATCTTTGGGAGTCAACCGAATAATAGTGTAGCAGCCGCTAAGAGTTTGTCGTCAACACTTTCGTGAACATCAGTGTAGATGTGTTTCTCATAGCAAAACTAATACTGCACTCGATTTTTTTAACCTCACCTAGATTGCTCGCTCGCTAGTTTTCTAGCCGGTCCCAAGCCCGGATAAAATGGAAGGTTTGGGCGTGTTAATAGTATCTCTACCCCTTAAACTTAACCAAATTGCTACAGAAACTTCAACGCATTAATATATTAAAAACTCTAAAAATATAAACAATAACCTTATTTTTCGCTGGAATCGGGGATGTGAAACGACGCAGGCTGGTGAAAGCCTTCGGGAAGCCAGTTAACCGATGTGCCTCCTCTCGATGAACGCGAAAATAAGGATGGGGACGTGGAATGTTCGTACAATGTACGAAGCTGGAAAGGCTGCCCAGGTAGCCGCAGAAATGAGAAGATATGGAATAGAAGTGTTGAGCACACCGAAGGAGTGGCCATCATGATGTCACCGAAAGCAGCCAATGTTTTTTGATTTGACACTGGTAACTAGTGTGATGCGTCTAGTCCTCTCTTTGGTGCAGACTGAATTCTGTCAGTCAGGTTGTAATGTGGCCACCATTCTAGGTAGCTCGCCATCACGGTGTATATTGTTTGTGACGATATTAGATGGTTGGAGGCAATCGGCAGGAAGCCTTGGACATAGGTTTCGTGCTAGTTAGCCCGAATAGCTCAGTGGTAACGTCTCTGACTGTAGCACTGGGTGAGGCGGGTTCGAATCTCAGAAGGGATATGAGTTCCTTCAAGGTTGCAGATACGCCTTGCTGACGAGTGCCAACTAGCACGAAACCTAGGTCCAAGGCTTCCTGCCGATTGCCTCCAACCATCTAATATCGTCACAAGAAGCCAATGCTCTCATGCAGTGGGAACCAATCTCCTCCAGGATAATGACAGCTAGGTTCAACTCAAAAGGAAGGAAAGTTACAATCATTCAATGCTATGCGCCTACAAACGTCTCAGAACAAGAGAAGAAGGAGGATTTCTACAGACAACTACAAACATTAATGGACAGCGTCCCAAATGGCGATATCAGAATCCTGATGGGTGATATGAATGCGAAACTGGGAGGAGACAATACAGGAAGAGAACTCACCATGGGTCGTGAGGCCCTCGGTGAAATGAATGACAATGGTGAACTCTTCTCAGACTTCTGCGCCTTCAATGATTTGGTGATTGGTGGCAGTGTGTTCAAATACAAGGATATACACAAGGCGACATGGATTCCACCAGACGGACACACCAAAAACCAGATAGACTTCATTTCAATCTCAAGGAAGTGGAGACGGAGCCTACTGGACACAAGATCGAGGAGAAGAGCAGATGTGGGTTCAGATCACTATCTAGTATAAGGGACTTTCAGGGTGAAGCTAAAAGCCTCCAGGGTAGCTGGGGATAGGCCACAATGCAAGTTCAACACTCAAAAACTGAAGGGCACAACCACAAAGAACACTTTCACTGCAACTGTCAGAGCAAAGCAGGAAACACTACGTGGCATCACTGAGGGATCATGCGTGGAAGACCATTGGAACTCTCTGAAGGTGATTTTCAACGAAACATGTTCAATGGTTTTAGGAAGAAAGAAGATACAAGACAAGGAATGGCTCTCAACGGACACTTGGAAGCTAATAGAGGAGAGGAGAATGGTGAAAGAGAAAATGATTCAATGCAAAGACGGACAAGAGAAGGAGACGCTGAGTTCAACTTACACAGCACTGGACAAAGAAGTGAAGAAGAGTGCTAGGAAGGACAAAAGACAATTCTGCGACAATGTGGCCACTGAAGCTGAGAAGGCAGCAGGCAAAAGGAACCTGAGGACATTATATCAGATAACTAAGTCTCTATCCGGGAAGAGATCAACACAAGTGAAACCTATAAAAGACAGCCAAGGGAACCCAATTACCAAGGAAGAAAGACAGATTAAACAATGGGTGGATCACTTCAAAGGACTCTTGAACCGACCACCACCTGCAACCCGTCCAGAAATACCAATAACAGCGCGTACACAACTGCAAGTTGACACCAATCCTCCAACGAAAGCTGAAGTCTTGAATGCAATCAAGCTTCTAAAAGCTGGAAAAGCAGTTGGACCAGATGGAATACCCCCTGAAGCACTGAAAGCGGACCCAGAGACGACAGCAGATATGCTGACTCCATTATTGCAAAAGGTCTGGAAGGAGGGAAAGGTGCCTACTGACTGGAGGAAAGGTTACCTTGTGAAACTACCAAAGAAGGGCGACTTAGGACTCTGCAAGAACTGGCGAGGAATCATGCTCCTGTCGACGCCAAGTAAAATTCTGAGTCGCACCATCCTGGAGAGAATAAAGGACGCACTGGATACAGAATTCCGACCAGAACAAGCTGGATTCAGGAAAGGCAAATCATGTTCTGACCAACTCTACGCATCATCATCAAACAAAGCATGGAATGGCAATCAAACCTCTACCTCAACTTTATAGACTTTGAGAAGGCCTTCAACAGCGTTGACCGCGAAGTAATTTGGAAACTCCTCGAGTACTACGGCGTACCCCAAATATTCATCAACCTTATCCAACAGCTGTACGACAACGGCTCATGTCAAGTGATCCACAACGGAAAACTCAGCGAGGCGTTTGGAGTAAACACAGGAGTCAGACAAGGGTGCTTGTTATCACCAATGATATTCCTAATTGTGGTGGACTGGATTATGCGTCAGACAGTGGGAAACGAGAAGACAGGGATATCCTGGACCGACGTGAATG
Source organism: Trichobilharzia szidati (assembly GCA_944472155.2). NCBI lineage: Eukaryota > Metazoa > Platyhelminthes > Trematoda > Strigeidida > Schistosomatidae > Trichobilharzia > Trichobilharzia szidati. Next base: position 72,101,786 of record OX235279.1, read on the forward strand.
ACCTAGAATACCAGTTTCCCACAAGTAATCAAAGAAATTAATTATAAAATAATAAAAAGTCTGGAGCATATGACTACGTCACTGCAAACAACTTTGAAGTACACCACAGTTTCTAACAGCTGATTATATACCTTTCGCGAATTCCAGCCAAGTAGCCTACACTTCCCTACACAGCTCATAGCATTGATATGGATTTCCATGGATTATCTTACCACTCCAAATCATTCAAAATTTATCCTTTCCAGTGACAATGATGGCTTAGCCTGTATGATACGTGCACAAACGCGACAGTCTATACATAATTACAACTACGACCATCGATTTATCTTCTCATTCCCGAACTCCACATTTAATCTCAAAGCTACCTTAATTGCAACGGATAAAACAAGGCCACACGTGGTCAGCAACTTGCACACTTTCCACTTCTCTCACTTTCAATAGGTACGCTTTAAACCCGTGAAGTGAGTCAGAATGAAATGCTGTCCAACACACATGTACACAGACACCATATCGCCAAGGGTAACACAGCCTGGCAGATCCCAAACGCTCCCCTTTATCCGTGTTGAGATTCCTTCAGCCGCCAAACTGTCAGGCCTTATGCAACCACATAAACAAATGAAGCGATCAACCCATTCAATCATTTCACTCGGTTAAGACCAATCTTGTAATAGCATCCTACATCTTATAAATAGTCTTCATAAGACTCCAGTCTTCACTAGTATCTGCACCTAGGAAGACTATAGCATTTGTGCATACTAAGTCAACGAGACTATCCTCTGGCAACAACAAATCAGCTCGTCTAACACCGAAGTCGACTGGAGTTACATCCATCATGGAACCTACAATGGAACTGAATAAAATGCCAACACTAGACATCCCTGATGGTCAACACTAGTTGTCGTCGCCGAATCTAGTCAATTCCAACAAGTCTCCATGAGATCTTACATGGGTTCGTGAGTTCAATTCGACTGTGGAATAGTATAATTTCAGAGCTGGTTTCCCACGTCCTACTGACCTAAGAGAATATCAGATGACAGTGATTGATGACGATATCTCTGTTAACTTTGTCTTCATTGACCTCGGGAAGCTTTCGATAAATGCTTTTGGAAACTTTTGATATTTCGGGAATAAATAATAACGTCACGGGCATCCCTCGGAATGGAAGACAGCATGTTCCGTGCACATGTCAAGCGGTGGAAAGTGGAGAGCCAGAGACTATCACACTAGGTCCCTCTTCTTCCTATTCTATGTTAACGTAACGCCTTTTGAAAATTTTGTCTTGTCTTATCTGTACAACTGCTAGAGTTTGTAAACCTATACATCGTAAAATGGATACACTAGCTTTGTATTACGACCACCACATACTTTCGTGATTAGTCTAGTTGCTTCTTTGTGACGAAAAGTATTGATAAGGGGGTGTGAATATGCAAATTATTCATAATTTGCATGAATTCTCAACTGATGGCTTCAGTGTCTGAGGTTAGTCAGTATGAGGATTTATGATTCATTGCAGCCACAAATCTTTGGGAGTCAACCGAATAATAGTGTAGCAGCCGCTAAGAGTTTGTCGTCAACACTTTCGTGAACATCAGTGTAGATGTGTTTCTCATAGCAAAACTAATACTGCACTCGATTTTTTTAACCTCACCTAGATTGCTCGCTCGCTAGTTTTCTAGCCGGTCCCAAGCCTGGATAAAATGGAAGGTTTGGGCGTGTTAATAGTATCTCTACCCCTTAAACTTAACCAAATTGCTACAGAAACTTCAACGCATTAATATATTAAAAACTCTAAAAATATAAACAATAACCTTATTTTTCGCCGGAATCGGGGATGTGAAACGACGCAGGCTGGTGAAAGCCTTCGGGAAGCCAGTTAACCGATGTGCCTCCTCTCGATGAACGCGAAAATAAGGATGGGGACGTGGAATGTTCGTACAATGTACGAAGCTGGAAAGGCTGCCCAGGTAGCCGCAGAAATGAGAAGATATGGAATAGAAGTGTTGAGCACACCGAAGGAGTGGCCATCATGATGTCACCGAAAGCAGCCAATGTTTTTTGATTTGACACTGGTAACTAGTGTGATGCGTCTAGTCCTCTCTTTGGTGCAGACTGAATTCTATCAGTCAGGTTGTAATGTGGCCACCATTCTAGGTAGCTCGCCATCACGGTGTATATTGTTTGTGACGATATTAGATGGTTGGAGGCAATCGGCAGGAAGCCTTGGACATAGGTTTCGTGCTAGTTAGCCCGAATAGCTCAGTGGTAACGTCTCTGACTGTAGCACTGGGTGAGGCGGGTTCGAATCTCAGAAGGGACATGAGTTCCTTCAAGGTTGCAGATACGCCTTGCTGACGAGTGCCAACTAGCACGAAACCTAGGTCCAAGGCTTCCTGCCGATTGCCTCCAACCATCTAATATCGTCACAAGAAGCCAATGCTCTCATGCAGTGGGAACCAATCTCCTCCAGGATAATGACAGCTAGGTTCAACTCAAAAGGAAGGAAAGTTACAATCATTCAATGCTATGCGCCTACAAACGTCTCAGAACAAGAGAAGAAGGAGGATTTCTACAGACAACTACAAACATTAATGGACAGCGTCCCAAATGGCGATATCAGAATCCTGATGGGTGATATGAATGCGAAACTGGGAGGAGACAATACAGGAAGAGAACTCACCATGGGTCGTGAGGCCCTCGGTGAAATGAATGACAATGGTGAACTCTTCTCAGACTTCTGCGCCTTCAATGATTTGGTGATTGGTGGCAGTGTGTTCAAATACAAGGATATACACAAGGCGACATGGATTCCACCAGACGGACACACCAAAAACCAGATAGACTTCATTTCAATCTCAAGGAAGTGGAGACGGAGCCTACTGGACACAAGATCGAGGAGAAGAGCAGATGTGGGTTCAGATCACTATCTAGTATAAGGGACTTTCAGGGTGAAGCTAAAAGCCTCCAGGGTAGCTGGGGATAGGCCACAATGCAAGTTCAACACTCAAAAACTGAAGGGCACAACCACAAAGAACACTTTCACTGCAACTGTCAGAGCAAAGCAGGAAACACTACGTGGCATCACTGAGGGATCATGCGTGGAAGACCATTGGAACTCTCTGAAGGTGATTTTCAACGAAACATGTTCAATGGTTTTAGGAAGAAAGAAGATACAAGACAAGGAATGGCTCTCAACGGACACTTGGAAGCTAATAGAGGAGAGGAGAATGGTGAAAGAGAAAATGATTCAATGCAAAGACGGACAAGAGAAGGAGACGCTGAGTTCAACTTACACAGCACTGGACAAAGAAGTGAAGAAGAGTGCTAGGAAGGACAAAAGACAATTCTACGACAATCTGGCCACTGAAGCTGAGAAGGCAGCAGGCAAAAGGAACCTGAGGACATTATATCAGATAACCAAGTCTCTATCCGGGAAGAGATCAACACAAGTGAAACCTATAAAAGACAGCCAAGGGAACCCAATTACCAAGGAAGAAAGACAGATTAAACAATGGGTGGATCACTTCAAAGGACTCTTGAACCGACCACCACCTGCAACCCGTCCAGAAATACCAATAACAGCGCGTACACAACTGCAAGTTGACACCAATCCTCCAACGAAAGCTGAAGTCTTGAATGCAATCAAGCTTCTAAAAGCTGGAAAAGCAGCTGGACCAGATGGAATACCCCCTGAAGCACTGAAAGTGGACCCAGAGACGACAGCAGATATGCTGACTCCATTATTGCAAAAGGTCTGGAAGGAGGGAAAGGTGCCTACTGACTGGAGGAAAGGTTACCTTGTGAAACTATCAAAGAAGGGCGACTTAGGACTCTGCAAGAACTGGCGAGGAATCATGCTCCTGTCGACGCCAAGTAAAATTCTGAGTCGCACCATCCTGGAGAGAATAAAGGACGCACTGGATACAGAATTCCGACCAGAACAAGCTGGATTCAGGAAAGGCAAATCATGTTCTGACCAATTGCAACTCTACGCATCATCATCAAACAAAGCATGGAATGGCAATCAAACCTCTACCTCAACTTTATAGACTTTGAGAAGGCCTTCAACAGCGTTGACCGCGAAGTAATTTGGAAACTCCTCGAGTACTACGGCGTACCCCAAATATTCATCAACCTTATCCAACAGCTGTACGACAACGGCTCATGTCAAGTGATCCACAACGGAAAACTCAGCGAGGCGTTTGGAGTAAACACAGGAGTCAGACAAGGGTGCTTGTTATCACCAATGATATTCCTAATTGTGGTGGACTGGATTATGCGTCAGACAGTGGGAAACGAGAAGACAGGGATATCCTGGACCGACGTGAATGACCTAGAATACCAGTTTCCCACAAGTAATCAAAGAAATTAATTATAAAATAATAAAAAGTCTGGAGCATATGACTACGTCACTGCAAACAACTTTGAAGTACACCACAGTTTCTAACAGCTGATTATATACCTTTCGCGAATTCCAGCCAAGTAGCCTACACTTCCCTACACAGCTCATAGCATTGATATGGATTTCCATGGATTATCTTACCACTCCAAATCATTCAAAATTTATCCTTTCCAGTGACAATGATGGCTTAGCCTGTATGATACGTGCACAAACGCGACAGTCTATACATAATTACAACTACGACCATCGATTTATCTTCTCATTCCCGAACTCCACATTTAATCTCAAAGCTACCTTAATTGCAACGGATAAAACAAGGCCACACGTGGTCAGCAACTTGCACACTTTCCACTTCTCTCACTTTCAATAGGTACGCTTTAAACCCGTGAAGTGAGTCAGAATGAAATGCTGTCCAACACGCATGTACACAGACACCATATCGCCAAGGGTAACACAGCCTGGCAGATCCCAAACGCTCCCCTTTATCCGTGTTGAGATTCCTTCAGCCGCCAAACTGTCAGGCCTTATGCAACCACATAAACAAATGAAGCGATCAACCCATTCAATCATTTCACTCGGTTAAGACCAATCTTGTAATAGCATCCTACATCTTATAAATAGTCTTCATAAGACTCCAGTCTTCACTAGTATCTGCACCTAGGAAGACTATAGCATTTGTGCATACTAAGTCAACGAGACTATCCTCTGGCAACAACAAATCAGCTCGTCTAACACCGAAGTCGACTGGAGTTACATCCATCATGGAACCTACAATGGAACTGAATAAAATGCCAACACTAGACATCCCTGATGGTCAACACTAGTTGTCGTCGCCGAATCTAGTCAATTCCAACAAGTCTCCATGAGATCTTACATGGGTTCGTGAGTTCAATTCGACTGTGGAATAGTATAATTTCAGAGCTGGTTTCCCACGTCCTACTGACCTAAGAGAATATCAGATGACAGTGATTGATGACGATATCTCTGTTAACTTTGTCTTCATTGACCTCGGGAAGCTTTCGATAAATGCTTTTGGAAACTTTTGATATTTCGGGAATAAATAATAACGTCACGGGCATCCCTCGGAATGGAAGACAGCATGTTCCGTGCACATGTCAAGCGGTGGAAAGTGGAGAGCCAGAGACTATCACACTAGGTCCCTCTTCTTCCTATTCTATGTTAACGTAACGCCTTTTGAAAATTTTGTCTTGTCTTATCTGTACAACTGCTAGAGTTTGTAAACCTATACATCGTAAAATGGATACACTAGCTTTGTATTACGACCACCACATACTTTCGTGATTAGTCTAGTTGCTTCTTTGTGACGAAAAGTATTGATAAGGGGGTGTGAATATGCAAATTATTCATAATTTGCATGAATTCTCAACTGATGGCTTCAGTGTCTGAGGTTAGTCAGTATGAGGATTTATGATTCATTGCAGCCACAAATCTTTGGGAGTCAACCGAATAATAGTGTAGCAGCCGCTAAGAGTTTGTCGTCAACACTTTCGTGAACATCAGTGTAGATGTGTTTCTCATAGCAAAACTAATACTACACTCGATTTGGTGTATATGTGTCAAACAACGTGCAGTTGATTTTTTGGGGCTTTTCCCGGAATTAGAAATTTGATTAATAAAATCACTCTTAAACTTCGTCAGGTGTCATTAGATTGGACTACTCACCACTGAAGGGAGATCGTGGTCGATCATTTCGTGGACGAAGAATTTATTTGAGTGATAGATTATCGTATCGGTTTCCTTTTGTCCACTTAACTTTTGTATTCTCTACCAAATTAATTAATTTACTTTTCTCTGTACGATATGAACAAATAAGTGCTACTTTTGAAGAATTTCACAGAAGGTTGTTATCTTTCTCCCTTTTGATAAGCGACAGTATCACTAAGGGAGCTGATGTAGTCCGAAACTCAGTATTTTTGTAATTTTTGGACCTACTTTCTAGATTGTCGGCGGATTGTAATAGAGTAGAATTACTTTTCCGTCTGTTGTACTTCTGCTAGATACAATGGCTGGACAAATATATTTCTCTTGCGAAGAGTATAACTGTATTTTGTCAGCTTTCTCTTGAAACTATCCGCTGACTGAGAGGTGACCTAGTTAGCAAGCAAGGATACCTAGTACAATGACAAAATGAAATAACACAACTTTTCTACCCAAGTAAAAATTTTGGGGGCGATTCCATGGTAAGTTAATGGGGGATTGCAACATTTTCCCCTCAAATTCACTAATTCGCCTCAGGATTACGTTGAAATTTTTCGTTTGGGTATATGAATACTTAATCAAGAACTGATATTATTCATGCATGCACCATACGGGTGCACGTGAGAAACACCTACAAGGAATGTGGTTTTCAAACAGCTGTAATGAATATAAACGTTACATTTGACTATTCTGACGTTGTCTTACCGTTTTTTATACAGACACAAAGCTGTTTTCCGTTGTACACTCTCTTGTATCTGGTTAGCCGTTTTGTCGGTTGTCAGTGACTATATTCTCGTGGGTCCCAATGCATTTCTTGAGTTCTGGTTATGCGTACAATATTTTCTCGTCCATATTTCTCAGTCACATAGTCTAATATTCTGTGTTTCTTGCGAATTGGCTGTGACAAGCTGTGTCACTAATGTACTTCGTTAACGAAGTCCTTTATAGAATTTTATCGCAATTAATCAGTGCGAGATGTAGCAACGCATTTTTAAGAAGCTGTGAACTCATTCGAAGTTTTGGACCTTGAAATATGCCACCAGTGATGCCTTTTTTCATGGCAATAATTGTCAACGTTTAGATTCCTTTGAATATTTCATTGTGTACTAGTGAGACAACTTTATGGTACTTCCATCTGTCGTGTATGTCTCTCTCATATTTTTTAATTCAGACTACTTATAACGTATTATTTAACTTATTCTTGTTTTATGATTCGATGGCACAATTACTGGCAGTTAATAATATTATGTATGCGTAATATTCATGATATTTTCTGCACCGTTAATGTGCTCCACATTTGAAAAGAAGTATAAACTATGATGACTGAATTTGTTGAATACTTAAGTCATACATGTTTATTATGTAAATGCTTAATTTGTGTAAGTGAATTCAATCTCTTTCACCTGTAGGAATGTCTAATCGTAATGAGGCCTGTCAGTTAATTAAATTCAGTGGAATCAGATGTAGTCGCATTTGTACAAAGACATCCGAAAAACACTGACGAGTATTTTATAACTTATGACCAGATACATTTGCATAATCAATCGTAGGAATTGATTCTACATACGACAGCAAGTGAAGGTAAGTTCGCTCATTCACTTATAACCTTGCAGATATTCTTTTTCCCAGTTCACGATACCGGATAACTTCGGATGTGGGCGTACAGTTCTGTTTACTTGAATTGCGGACACTGGAAAGTCTCCGTCGAATAATGGAAGATACTTCCCAAACGAAGACCTTCATCTTTGATTGTGCACAGCCCATACATTTTAATAAACTTGTTTGCATTGCAGCGAAATAAAATTTTCTATCTAATATTCTTGTGTTCTATTTGTTCTGCATGCGGCGGGAGTACAGCATGCTAGACCGGTACTCCCTAGGACATGAACTCGTTACTATACGTAAGTGTAATTCTGTAGGAACACTATCAATCCATATAAGTGGTGAATTATAAGTACTTTAGTCAAGCCTAAACATTTGCCTAAAGTTACGCGACTACGTCCCCTAGTCACTGGCAAATCTGTAGGGACCAATGGCAAAAGTACCTAACTTCAGTATTTAAAAAATAAGAATAGAACTTAGGTACTGCAATTGAGTTCGATTTCGTATAAGGTTAAGTGTATTCAAAAATAGTGCATTACTATTATTTCACTTAAAGCATGATGTCAATCCATGTGATTACGGGTGTTAACGTATAGTGTAAAATGAAGTCTACACGAGACGAATAATTGCATAGATTGAGCTGTGGCAATAGTAGTAATATTTCGCTAATACTGAATTATACCAACGATTACTTTCTCAGGCTTTATTGATAAGTCAGGCCTCCATCTCGTCATGATGACAAATTTAGTTTCACTCAGATAGAATATGAAAAGTATGGCAAGCCGGATATTAAATATATTTAATGAAAAATAATAACAAGTAAATGTCTTTACACAATCGTTCATCAAAACTATTTCGGCAATGTCGAATTCCTGTGACCAGGCTGACTGACGTTACCGGACATCTGCAAATAAATGAATAAAGTGTATTTTTTAAGTCGCTGAAGTTAGAAAAAGTAGTATAAAAGTTAAACGCTTTATATTTGCCTACCTTTGCTGAAAAGGTTCATTCTCCTTTCTCATTCTTTGGTTATGACATTCTTCTGTGGTTTTCACTGTCACACACATTGCTTATCTCGTGAAGTATAGCACTAAGCAAATAATAATAATTTAATATGTCGTATAAACAGGTGTTTACAAGGAATGCATGCCAAATCTACAGACACAATAAGTTATGTTATAAATTGTAATCGTGAAGTAACATAAATTAATACTTTTTCGAAAGTTTAAATCGTTCGATTATTGTACAAGCAATCAGATTAGGTTATCATAAATGTTAAATTGGAAACCCTTCACAATAAACACCGTATATTTGGGTAAGTGCTATGCACTCACGTAATTAAAAGCTATTCAAGGAGGAGAACAACGTCCTGAGAAACTGCAAAATGGCATAAAAAACAATTACGGATAATGCATCATTGAAAGTTCACCTAAAAGACATATACGGCAAGTGGCTATAAAGTTCTTGAAATGGTAGTATACACTTGCTATGTTTAATGCTAACCATATTAGTCTTATCATGGAAACCATGACGTTTCCGATCAAAATATGTCTTTGTTTTGGTGTTTTTCATTAAAGCAACCAGACTTTAAGCAAGCAACAATTATGAACAAAGAGTGATTTTTAGCTTTAATAAAGCCCTAGGTAGTTAAAATAAAACAGAGCATAGTTGTGCGTGAATGCGAAAATTATCGGGAGGTAGATATTTCAGTGAGGAGCGAATTCGAAGATCTGGAAGATTAGAACCCTTAAGACAAGCTAACCTGTAAGAACTGTCACTAATTTCTATAGGGCACATAGGGTAGTATTGATGTTTTGGCGTCATTCTGAACTTTGAAAGATGGTTTACACATCTAAATTATGGTAATTATGGAAACTGGATTAAAACTTTCTATCTGTTCAGAGTATTCTCCTTGACGCAGTTTCTTATCAACAATTTGCAGTATTCCTAGTAATTTTATGAGAAGCTTGATGTCTTCTTCATTTTCATCAATCGTTCCTTCACGCACAATGGCATGCAGTAACTACATATACTCAAGTATTGTAACTTGAACATCACGAAACCCCTATAGATAGCCTGTTTAACATTAATGGTTCTAAAAAGTGAGTCATAAGTGCAGCTTTCTTATCCATCATAGCCACAGGTAATGCATGAAGGAGTTCAGAATATCATAGTGATCTGAAAATGAATGATTATTAGGACTGACATGACCTACGAAACAGGTGTACTGGTGGTAGGATGCAGTTGCTAGCTACTAATCGACAGAAAGGTAATACTAACTACTAACTCCGTTACATTTCAGAAGAACCATCAATAATGTTATTCTTGTCCCAGTGCACACTGATATCAAGATAAGCTGATGCTGTTTATGGTACTGAGCAGTTATGGTCTTCCAAAATTTCGTGTGACAGTGTAAATTCAACTGGTAACACATCGGCTGAGCAGCTATTACCAGGAACTTTATCAAAATGGACATAATCACCGTGGAATTCAGCCGCTTGTCTAATTCATCGTATGATGTCTTCGAGGTGTTATGGAGGATTTCACTCATCATGGATGAAAATAAAAATGTTTAACCTCCTCAGAACATACATCTAACTTATGTCTATGGGCTTATTCGCTTTCATTTACCTGATTCTCGTAGATTAACTGCTATGACAACAACCATTGCCTGTAGTCAATTTACAACCTGAAAATCCAAAAATACTCACAAATAACAAAGCTTCAAGGTTATTAAACGAAAAAATAGTCATTTTTATGCTTTACTTTTTTAAATGCGTCTTTCTTCTCAATAATTCGTCTGGGATATCAAGACACTATTATGCATTAATACGAGCACAATACAGAAAAATATTGCCTTCTTCGGCAAAGTTAAACTTTAAGCACCAGTAACAACCAATCAGCAAACGACCTTGAACGGACCAATCACATGAAAGAGTCGTTTGTGATAAGTGGTAACGTATATTTATAGAAGAATGCATAAAAAATAGGATAAAACAGTTACAATGGGTATCTTTCGCGAACATGGGACAGAAACATTTCTCAATTCAGCATCTGACTGTCAAGAGGAAAGTCGCACCACATTCTGTACATATATTCATCTAAATGACTATAAATGAGATCCTTTTGGGATCCATTTATAGCCCTTATCCGATTTTTCAACCCGCCCCAAAATCCTTCAATTGAATTCGTATGAGTCCCAGTAACAGGATCCACGAAATCATTTGAGTGGTTCACACTATGGTGAATGTAACCCAGAGATATCTCTGACAATGAATCATAGCCTTTCCACTCGTCCGTATGCACAATTGATCCCCTTTTCACAAGTCGAGTTATAATAGGTATCAAAGTGCTCGCCTTCCTATCTCCTATTCTTTCAACAAACCCTTTTGGGGCGAAGTTCTACAATAGAGTCCCAAGGTTGTAAATGTTCCAATGACCTTGTGAATGTTCCAATGACCCTGAACGCATGCTAGTCATTGGTTGAGGAAGCTCACCATTATTCTAGCGCGAATAATTGTGCATACTGGTAAGTGACACTGAATTAATTGTTTTCTAGGAACTTTCTTTGAAAAGTTGGAATTGTCTTTGATGATTGGTTGTTATTGGTGTCGAAAGTTTAACTTGGCGTGAATTTCTTGTTTCTGTCCAATTACTGGGTGCCAGAGCGAATAACGTTTGTGTTTTAGGAATTTATGACATCTAGATTCGCAAAGAGTTTATAGAGCTGATTCTAGATAGGAGTGCTGATACACCCCTCCCTTTTATTCAGCGTCTAGTGTTACAAGGCACCACCATTCACACAGATGAATGGGCGGGATATAGCCAATTATCGCAATTGGGATATATACATCATAGAGTGAACCATTCGAATGATTCCGTCGACCCTGTCACCGGTACTCATAATAATTCCATCGAAGGTTTCTGGGGAAGACTGAAAAATAGAATCTGAGCTATCAACGGATCACAAAACGAAGTCATTTTCAGTCATTTGGATGAATACATGTATAGAAATTGGTTTAACTTCAAAACTGAAACTCCTATTAATAATTGGAACATTTTTTTAACTCACATTAGAGAAAAGTACCCTGTTTGATTTTTTTCATGCTTATTTATGTAAAAATACGTAAAATTTTATGCAAAAATCATCCTTTTTCCTGATTGGACGGTTCAAGGTCACTTGTGCGTTCGTTCCTTGGGACTCTAATGTAGAACTTCGCCCCCTTTTGGAAGGGACGTGTCGTATAAACCGATAACCCAAATGTTGTTTGCTCTCTCACGACCACGATTATATTTCTTCTTTACCAACACTGTCTCATACAAATGTATAAAATATGGTATAGAGAGAGATGCGACCTAGCAAAAAGAGTTCCCACGAAATATAACCCTCTCTAATTCTAACTTGCTTCTAGCATATTCCACAACGATGTACAAAACCATCAGTTGACCTAGTATAGCTTTTAAGAGTCATTACATCACCACACGAAAAACTTCTCTCCTTTCGAAGCAAGCCTAATTCTAGGCAATACTGAAAGACACTATCCTTCTCGAATTTTAAACTTAACCTTGTAAGGACACGCATTGAAATCAATCAAGCGCTATACAACATTGAACTACGTTCGTGAATCTCATTGGATAATTTGACGTCCTTCGCTGATTGGTAGTTACTGGTGCTTAAAGTTTAACTTGCTATGGAAGCCTGAAAATAGTCAAACATACTCTACTTTTACACAAATAAACGCTTATAAAGCCCCTGTAGGCATGAACGCGATAACCCGTACAGTGCGCGAAAATGCATCGTGATAGCCTTTATCCTCACTCTTCAAATCAGAGAAGTGCCCTTGAATCAGTACAGCGGCGCAAAAACGAATAATTTGAGTGTTTTGACTGTACATCTTGTCGTTGACGAACTGTAGCACCATAAACATTTAGATTCCCATCTTTTTGCCACTGAAATGTATCGCGTTGTTCGTTTCCTTACTTTAATACATTTTTTCGTTTCTTCCTCCTAAACCATGTACACATCCCATATTGTGTGGTAGAAACCTTACACTTCCCATGAGACAACTTCTTCATTTTTCTCGACGGTTTCGGATATTTGGTCGAATCCAGTGCAACCTTTCATCAGTTGATTAAAGTATGCTAAAGTTTAACTCCATTATAGATAGGATTTTATTTTGATAAATCACACAGTGTTATACAGTAATATTAACTGTATAAATAAATAATAAAATAAGTATCAAAATAAAATCCTATCTATAAGGGTAACATCAGTTGTGCTGAACATAATAAAAGGAGGTGAATTAGTCTATTTTGAAGGCAACCCATGGTTTTTATCATGGAAGCGGCGCTGCTTTTACTCACGATTATTGAGGAACAATCTTTTATCTAGACTGACAGATCCTCCAGAGGACGCAGTATTGAGAGAACTGAAAAGAAATTGCTATGTGGTAAGCTAAACAAATGGGTAGTAATATAAGAGGATCGGGTGTAATGTAGGAAAGACATTGAAAGTACGTGCATATGACAAAAAAGAACCAGAAGAACCAGAACGATGAAGACGGATTACAATTTAACTACATTGGTAAAGCATGTAAAAGTAGATTTTAGCAAAACCAAAGTTTTCCCGTAGACTAGCCTATTTCCCATAGGGGTATTTACAAATATATCTCTCGCAAGAGTCTAGTTTTCCCCAAAAGCTATCAGTTGACGGCGTGCTCACCCTGTTGACTGTCAGGTCTAAAGTGATATGATATTGCAGATTACTTTTATTTTGTCAAAGGGGACTTCGGAGAATCTTAAGAATGCCGTTTTGGAAGAAATAATCTTCTTTAGTTCACAATCATTCTTTTTTAGGACTTAGAAATATTCGTAGTCGAGACAGGGACATGCAGTGTTGTTAGCGTGCATACGTGGCAGGGTGTCTGCAGCTTCATTTTCGCTACCCTTTACGTGTCGACTGTTTGGGGTAAATCGGGATATGAATTCAAGATGTCTAGCTACGGGGCGAATTGTTATCTTGTTCATCTAACAAAGCTTTGATGAGAGCTTTGTGATTCGAACAGACAGTAAAAGCTGTACCTTCCAGCATGGGTCTAAAGTGTTTGATGGCCCTACAAACTCCTAATAACTCTCTACCAAAGGTACTATAGCTACACTGGGTAGGATTCAGTCGTTTTGAGAAGAGTGAGACTGGTTGCTTTTTGCCGTTCACTTGCTGTTGCGAAACTGCCCCAATGGCTGCGTTCGAGGTGGCCGTCATCATGGAAAGAGAAGCATCGTTTCTGCGCCTGGCTAAGAGTGTCTTTTCGTTTAACATGTGCTTAACAGTTTCGAACGATTTAACAGCTTCGACTAGCAAGTGAAGTGAATAACTGTGTCCACATAAACAGTCCGCTAACGGTTGCAAAACTGCAGCAAAGCTGGAAATGAAACGGTGATAAAAACTGATGAGACCCAAAAAGGAGTAAAAATTCCTCAAAACAATCCTATAGTGGATAATCCTTAATGGCTTGTACGTTATCAGGGACTGGTCTGATTTCTTGGCTGTCGATCAAATGCCCGAAGAATTTCAATGAGGTCTTGTCAAACCCTCAACTGTCTAAGATGATGGTCATCCCATACCGGTGAAGTCTTTCGGATACAGTCTTCACGTGTCTCAAATGTTCTACTTCATCTACACTCGCAATGAGTAATTCATCAGTGTATGCATAAACGAAGGGGAGACCACGGAAGACTTTCTAGGGACCATATGAAGTGGTGAATACCACGGATTGCTGGATGGTCGGATGATTCCAAGCTTTAGCATTTTATTAAATTCAGCCCTTGTGATACATAGTCGTTGTCGATTGAGGCGTTAAGGCCGTGCGAGAACTGGTGGTCCACTGGTTTTAATGTGGTGAACCACATGATTCTACAACTCGGTTTTTAATAAAGAAGGTTGGAAAAGACTGGGGAACTGATTCACTAATTCAGCAAATAGGGATAATAATAATAATAATTTATATTCGAGTGTTGGTTTGTAGGGATTTGATTGGTTACAGGATTTTCATCATGAGCTGACACCAGTTAGAGAACCATTGGAAAACCTGGGAGTACTGGACAGCTGTTTCGTCCTAGTTTGGGACTCTTCATCCGTATGCACCCACCGGGATTAGAACCCAGGACCTTCTGGTTACTAGGCGAGCTCGTATACCATTAAGCCACTGGGACCCGATCCAATGGCTCATGATGAAAATCCTGTAACCAATCAAATCCCTACAAACCAGCACTCGAATATCAATGAGATGCTCACTAGTGACTTGCCCTATTCAGGTAGGTAGTTGCCTGGGGTTCTAGTGGGACGTCGTGACCAGTAGGGTGCAGCAGGTTGGGTGTGAGGACAAATACTCGCCGAAGACATTGGCTAGGGGTCGCGCTATGTCGTGAATTGGCAGAAGTTAGAATTCATGGGCCATTAGACAGGGTCCCAGTGGCTTAATGGTGTACGAGCTCGCCTTGTAACCAGAAGGTCCTGGGTTCGAATCCCGGTGGGTGCGTACGGATGAAGAGTCCCAAACTAGGACGAAACAGCTGTCCAGTACTCTCAGGTTTTCCAATGGTTCTCTAACTGGTGTCAGCTCATGATGAAAATCCAATAATAATTTATATTTCGTATAAACTATTATTATGCTGGTGTGCGTGCGACCATCAGATATAAAGACGATGTTCGGCTGACTGTAACAACGATATACCTTTGATTGTATCAGTCAATCAATTTAAGACTTATTGGATCCACCAGTATTTTATGGTGGTGCGAGAAAACGTTGTTTACAATGGGTGATGGGACGTCTGCAATGATGAGGGACTAACCATAGGTACTCCGCAAACCAAAATCCAAAATTATACGCTTGCGTCCATAGGTAGCAATACTGGACTTATTAACAGCTCTCAGTGTGACTGTTGGGTCAGGATGTTGACGCTCCTGCATAGACGGAGGGATAACACTCACTTCTTCTCCGGTGTCGACTCAGGATGTAGTGCAAGTATTCCGATCTGCTACCTGTAAAACGACTTCTGGACTGTAGATTACCGATGACAGAATTCGTCACAAATCGGTATACATCCCTCGCTTTTGTCTGAAAATTACACGAAGGTCGACAACGCCGTGCATCGCTTCCGTGATTGCGGTGGTATCAACAAACAAAATCACGATCTCTGGACATGCTAGGTGTCCTGGAACATCTATTAGCTGAGCTTCTGAAACGGCCCGTTCGTGTGAGTATAGTTAGTTTTGCTCACTGGAACAATCAGCTTTATAGTCTAAAGTCTTTTTGTGGTCCTGATTTTCCGGTATTTCGTTGGTGGAAGCAATGGTTTGAGGTGTTCACCTTCCGAAATTGCGATCAGTGATCACAACAAAATTATCTATAATAATGTCGTCATCTTCAAATGCAAGGACCTGTTGGATATTAGCACGCAGTCGCCGTAGCCAGATTTGATAAAGGATTCATTTATCAATTTCCTTATCTGCCACGAGGCTTCGCATATGTTTCATGAGCCGGGACGGTGTTTTATCCCCTAATTCATTACTTTCACTATTTTACAGTGAACGTATAATTTCATTTTTTTGGTCTACACACGGCTCCCTTTCTTAGAATTCCGGAGGAAACTGTTGCTTTCACTAATACTTACGATAGGAAGTACTAGTCTGATAATAAAAATAATTATAATGAAACATAGAAAAAGGGGTTTAGCGCCTTTGTGATTAGTTTGACACGAAATTTTGAAATGGAAGTGGATGATAGTTCAGTGAATATATATTATGGAGACTGGACACACAAAAAGATATTTGTATAAATAAACACAGATGTGCATACGTCAAATATGTATACAAATGAATGAACATATGTCGCGATACAGACCAATGTTGATTTGAACGGTGGCGTCAAAGTCAGTGACATAATAGTGAAAACGTTTGTTAAAAATACTGACCAATTTAATAGTAACTATGGGGAAATGGTTTTGAACGCAACCATGTACATATGTGGTGATTAGTTAGATAAGATAGTAATAATTTGGAAAAGATGATATCGTATCTGACACAAATAAATCAAGCAAATCAACAATTAACAACAATAATCTATACGAATGGTAATAATGTGTATGTTAAAATATGTTACTACCTTGTGTGTATTAAGCAGCAAAGTATACAAAGCGGGCCAGTTTAGTAACCTGCCTGCCGCTGCGGGTGATACAAAGAGGAAGTAGGATTACTGGAGTCGTTGGAGATTTGTAGGTTTCTTGACTGTCTGATTCGGTTGCTGCTAGGGTGGCGTCACTATCTGTATTAGCTGGTTTGAGTCTATCCACAGAAATAGTCACCCCTTTACCTCCCTTGTTAACGGTGAAATATTTTTCTGAGCAATGAAGTACTGGAAATGGGCCTTCGTATGTGGGGTGTAACCGTTTTCTGATGTTATCAATGCGTATAAAGACAAACTTGAAGGTTTGTAGATGTCCACTACCGTTTTCTCTGCGAAGGGACTGTCTGGGGGCTATTGGCTGAAGTTGTAGTATTCATCAGGTCAACTGATCAGAAAACTCGTAAATATTCGCCTCTTAAGAGCCGTGGGAAGCTACTAACTCTCCTGGCACTGTTAAGGTAGTGCCGTATACTAGCTGTGCAGGTGTACCACCGAAGTCCTCTATAATAGTTGACCGGATACTGAGCAGAATCAAAGGTAAATGAACACCTCAATTGAATGAATCAGATTGTGCCATCAAGGAGCTTTTTAACTACCTGTGGAATCTTCCCACCAGGCTATTCGCTGCTGGATGGTATGCAGTGGTGGAGATATGTTGCACTTCCTGAAGTTGGGTGAACTCTCGAAACAATCTCGACTGGAACTGAGCTCCTCTAACCGATATCACAGTAGACGGGACACCATAACTTGAGACCCGGCGATCCAGAAATACTTAGGCAACATTTTCAGCTGACACATCATTGAGTGGGCAAGCGATAGTCCACCGCGTAAATCTGTCTATCAGCGTGGAAATGTGTGTGTACCCTTTTGATGGTGGCAATGGACAGACTATACCTATGTGTATATATTGGAACTGTCCTTACGGAAAGTCGAATTGCTGAGGTATGGTGACCGCATGTCTATGGACTTTTAACACTGTAGACTTTCGCGTGTCTATTGTTGAACTTCCGAATTCATCTCTGGCCATACGAAACGCCTACTTATTAGCTCACACACTTTGATGGGATAAAGCATGTAAATGATTGAACAACGCTTTTCGACTAGGTCGCGGAAAAACGGTCGATAGAAACCTGTAGATACGTTGATGGTGTTGTCGGATAAGGGAATAGGTATATCTTTGAGTTGCAATGAGGATCTCTCGCGATGGGTTAAAAGTTCGGTTCATAGGGCTGCAATTTTGTGATGGTATCAAGACTGATGGCAGTTGATTTAAGTGACAGCGAGAAAGACAGTCGGCTACCACATTGGCGTCGCCTTTAATGCACTGTATGTCCTTCGAGAACTGAGGGATATAATCTAGCTGCCTAGCTTTTCTGGGTGAGTGTCTATCTAGTGACGTAGTGAAAGCGTAGTACAGAGGTTTTTAGTAGGTAAATAGCTAAAAACTCTCAACCAGACGTACTGTAACGCGTCTGAGCTGGCTACAGCTTTTTTGAAAAGAAAATGAGAGGAGTTACTGCATCATTTATTTCCTGTTGGAGTGAAGCGCCTACTGCAACTTGCAAAGCATCAGTACAGAAAATGAGAGATGATTTAGGGTCGATGTGGGAAGGTATAACAACCTTGGATAACGCTTCTTTAGCGTTAAAGAATGCGTCTTTCGCTTGATTCGACAGGTGAAACCATTTTGGGTCTCATTTGAGAGGATCAGTTAGAGGTTGTACAATGGAGGCACAATAAGGGATAAAACGTTGATAGAAGTTAAACATCCCCAAAAAACGTTTGAACTTCTTGAATGAATCTGGTTTGGGGAAATTTTTGATGTTCTCAATCTTTTCCTCCACGGGCCTAATATCACTTTCCGTTATGTGGTGCCCCAGAAATTGTAAACAGGAGATGCCGAATATACACTGTTTGGGGTTAATGGCGACGCCATATTGCTCAAATCGTTGAAATAAGATGGTGAGGTGATCCGTATGTTCTTCAACCGATGAGCTAGCATAAAAATACAAAGTCTAAACCTTGTGTAACCAGATCCATGAAACTCTGGAAAAGCTGTGCGGCGTTCTTTAGACCGAATGGCATGCGCAGAAATTCGGACAACCCAAAAGGTGCGATAATGGCTGTTTTTGCATTATCTTCTAAAGCGACTGGTATTTGGTGATAGCCCCTGACCGAATCCACCTTGGATAAAATGGTTTTACCATGTAATGTCAGGGAGAAAACATGTAGGTGGGGGATCGGATAACGGGTCGGAACTTTGGCGTTGTTTCAATGCCGATAATCTCCACAAGGTCTCCAATCATGCTCAGCTACAGGCACCGTGTGTGAGGGTGAAGACCAAGGGCTACTGGAAGGTCTGATGATACAGGCTGCATCATGTGTTCAAATTCTGTCATAGCTACTGCCAGTTTGTCAGGTGGTTGTCTACTGGGACAAGCTCGAACAGATTGACCAGTGGTAACAATTTTGTGAGTGACTGTACGTGGTACATCCTCGATGTTGTGCAACGGTTTAAGTATCCTAGGAAAACGATGGAGTAGGGCGGAAAAAGTGCAGTTCGCCGGTCTCTTAATGCGGCAACGTTGGAAATCGTCATTACCAGTCGGAAAACTCCTGATGCTTTTCGCTGCTTTATTCTTTCCTCTATTCCGCTAGGACTATCATGAGTCACGACATTCCGACAAAAACATGCTATCCCTTACGTTACTGTTACTCAAATTGAATCACCAGAACCTAAAAGTTGCAAATATTCAGAATATCGCTATCACATCTGATGACGATCTGCATAACCTCCGTCAAGTTTGCCGACAATATCAAAGCTGCTCCCAAGTAACTACCAACGTCATGATAACGCTGTGCTTACCAATGACCAAATAATTTTATGAATGTTTCGAGAATTCTGTACCCCACAGATCGATAGTGATTGCACATTTCGCAGCCTTTATGTTAAGTTTAGCTTCAGCATCGGCACACCAAACCACGTCTCACCTTCTGATAACTCAGACGTCTATAGTTTCTGCGAGGAATCATATGTATTAGGAGTATCTTAGCTCAAAACTTTGGTCTAAACAATCATCTTATAACCTATTTTATTGAAAGCATGTTTCACAAATCGCTTATCTAGTTATTTGTGCTGTTTTTAATATATTCGTCATTTAAGCTGTCGTGAAAGATTGATTTTTTTCTAAGAATTCATATATATCCTACCTAATTAGCATATACAAGCTCATGCCTGTAAAAGATGAATTATTTCTGTTTGGAAAAGCAAATAATTTTTGTTAACCAACGGCACCTTTTATTAAAGTAATATATTCTCAGTAGTAGTATTGCAAGGGATTTTGATAATTTTAACATAGCGGGTGTGGTTTTTATTGGTGACTTTTGCAGCAGGTGAATGCTTTCAGGTTGTTTGACAACTGCAGAAATACTGCGTTTCGTATTGGTAAGAGTCTCAAGATTCATTTTAGGGTAACTAGGTGAAGGGCTTCTTTTAAGGTTAAGAGGGTTTTGGTATTGACTTCAAAGGGACTGGCAATATCTTTTTGCTGACTGATTTCACCCACTAAGACAATTTGCCTGGCACGACGTTGGACTGGTATCCTGTCATGAATGATACATATATTCTATTCTGAAAAGGTGCTAGTCGTTTACAAAGCAGCTTGTATCCACACTGCTATTAAATTCGAACATTATTGGACAGGATGTATTAGATGTGGATTTGCGCTATAGTTTGAAGGTACAATAGGAAACTGGTATTTCACATGCCTTTAAAAGTGAGCTTTTAATGTTGGAACTGTCGGGCACATTGAAAACGATTGCCCTATACATGCATTGAACACGCTTTGTCACTTCCAGGGAAATATGATCAATAATTCTCTCACAAGACTGCAATGTATCATAGTCAGGGTAATCAGCTGGCTTCATCAAATACCTAAGAGTAAGAGATCCTGGACTAATGGAATGATGTTTGTACTTTTAGGTTATTGGCTTGAGTGAATGTGTTTTGTGTAGATAATGAGCTATTTGCTCTTTCAAATTTGGCATTAGTTTGATGTCCACATGTCGTTGACGGCCGATGGAAATTTTTACGATAGTGGGCTTTATAGTTAATGGTAGCGGTGGTGCTACAACCTACTTTCTGTACTGGCACATGTGTACCCTACCTAAAAGCATCCAGTTGAGTAGAGCTAGGTGATAGCAAATCTGCCTGTGTATTGCAAGGATTATCTAGGCCTGCGTCTATGGTGGTACAGTGGTTAGGACTCTCGCCGACCGTGCACATGGTTCGGGGTTCGATTCCCCGCCGACGCACACCCGATATCTATGGTCGGCCTGTAAAATTTGGGCTACCGATATCCATGCTGAAAATGCCATACTTGTACTGAAAATACGATGTGGAATCAAGCTGTAATCAAAGATAAAAAATAAATAAAATAAATACAAAGCTTTTGTGGGAATTATCACTTCTTTTGATACAGCCAAAAGAAATGATATTAGTGGGTACAGAGCTTAGACAAACAAAGAAACTTTATGTAAACAAGTTCACATAGGCTTTGAGCCTTCTTTCATAAATCAACGGATCTGAATCTGAAGTCTACAATTGGTCATTGAGATATGTTATAACGTTGTCCGCGGATTTAAAAGGGATAGTTACTGCACTTTGGAAATCACAAACTCACGTGTGACGGTTACTGTTATCTTTTACAAAGTTCTTGAAATTTTTAGTGCTGTACTCTTAAATTCTAATGGGAAAATTGATTACCTCATGAAACCGGTGGTTATCTTACACATCGTACACAATGTGGTTTTAAAAATGACATATGTCATTCCTGCTAAATTAGTCTTCAGTTCAGTAACGGTTAAGATTGAACCAACAATGAATTGCTGTTCAAGCTGAAACTGACTTAGTGCATAAATAACTTAAAGTGAAATTCTGGGGTCCTTAAGGGCTCTAAAAACCAATTACTGGGTGATATTGTCGGAAACCCTTGTATATAGCGCAGATGCGATCCTTCTCTGTAATCCCCTAGACGCTTAAAATCTTAATATTCTCTCATGTTACTATTCACTTTCCCGTATATTTGTGATCATTATTGTCCTTTTGAATTCGTTTTCTATCTCTTCGTTCTCAACCTTTGTGTACTATATGGAGTATGCTGACTTAAACTTCTGCACTTCTGTGCAAAGTGACTCAGCCTAAGTATGTTAGTCGCTCTGAGAGAGTATAGAGTATAAAACCTGGCCACCTTAGTCATCGCCTGACCTCTTGTCTCCCAAAGTCGCATTGTTCGCAATTCATGGACGGAAATGGACACGTTACTCATAAACTATTTACACTTTTCCTGCATTTGGATGTGAGTCATACTAACTATGTGACGGCCATTGATACAGTCTGGTTACCCAGACTGGCAAGCGATAGCTCCATCGATATAATGGATTATTAGGTGTTTATATCACAGACCATTAGTCAGGGATGTAGTATAGTTGATGTAGAGCTATGCAAAAAACTGGTTGATAGAAGTTCTAAAAACAATAAACAAACTAGCCGTCTTTAAAATGATTATGTAGATTTTCTTCAAAAAAGAATAAGGTGATACATGTAAGTCGAAGCTAATGCTTGTTGCTTATATCGGAAATGAAGGATTCGGGCGAACAAAATAAGAATGATGGTTATAAAAAGGGAAATAAGGTATCGAAGTGACGTTCAATCCTCACTAACTTGTAAATACGGAATCGAAGTTGACGACTATCTCTTCAAATATATAATTCTTATTGTGATGTCAGTAGCTTCAGCAGACGTCAATCAACTAAAATCTTTTGGGCCCAGCAATTTGTTCAGTAGCGTAAAATTACCTACATTTTACTCTGTATTAAACATACGATATGCATGCTTACGCCTCCTTCAGCCTTCAAGGAGTGTTTAGATGTTAGTTTGAACTCTTCTATGTGTTCTAATGTGAATGCTTCATTTGTCTTCAAATAAGTAAGTAGTTGAGGGTAACATCAGATGAGAATCTGGTCACTTTTTATTGTGACAGCAAACGGATCTGATTCCAACGAATGGGTCTGACAGCCGTATTCTTTTCCTCAGAGTAATATCCAGTCTCTACTTGGTCTTACAAACAGCTGTGCTTGTTTTGGTCTCTGTTGCAGTGTGACACTTTATTTCCTACTAAATTTCTGGTATTTGTCGATGAACTTCATATGACCATCTTCACACACATTGCTCATTGGTGGACTGTGGTATTATGTAATTCCCCACAATTTTGTTGATATGTGTGTATATATGGTGTATGTATATTCCAACCATCTTTCTAAAGTTCAAAGGTTCAAAGTAAAGTCACTCTACATATCCTTTTGACCAGTCATTTGTATCGTTTCGAGTGTTACAGTCTGAATAGTGAATTGAACACACTCGTGCTACACTGAAAATTCTATTTGAGGGCTTACAGTTTGACATCACAACAGGTCATTGCAGTTGACGAATTTATCAGCACTATGTATGACTACGTGTTTCATTTTTTATTTACTGCAGGTTGGTCATGGGAAGTCAATCAGCCTTATCTAATAGTCTACCCATACCAAATTGATAGCTGTGGTGTATATTCTTGAGACACTGATAAGAGCTGTTTAAGTTCATCCTTTGAGGAAGGTGTTCTTAATCAAGCCTAATACAACTATTAAATAAGGTTGCTAATTAAGGGTGCAAGATATGGGCGCGGGGTAGTGTATTTCTCATAGATGACCTTATCACTGAGTGTAAAATGACACCTTGAACTTCTAATCTTTGCGTTAAGTCCCCCCCCCCTATTTGCTTTCTGTCTCACTGTCCATGTAAATTTTTGCACTGTAATTAGTTGAGTTTTCGAATACTTATGCCAAATGTATATTCAAACAGCATACCTCCTAAGATTCTCTATTGTTTTTGTCTGATTGCCATGTACTGCCTTATTTGTAGGAATGAAGTCAGCCTCTCGATAATTTTTGTCTATCTAAAAATGTTACAGTGTAAATTCGCCGCTGCGTCATAGTTAGGGAAAATGCTTATCCAGGCTTATAGTGGCACTTTAAGAACACATTCAAACCTGTCTCACTTTCGAACAAGTGAATAAAAGTTGACAGAATTCGATATGTAACGAGGATTTTGATGATTTTATATCTACCGAACGATATCCATTTGGTACTGAGTAGTGTCTTATGTCAATCTACTTTCTAAAATTTGTGTATAAAATCAAATTGTGTTAATGTATTTTGATGTGTAATCATTTCGATTATTTTCAGGTATCTTAAAAGTCAATCTTTTTAACGGGAGGAAACTATATGTAGTTCTCATTTGAATTAAGGTATCAGAAGTGTTGTGATACTTTCATAAACTTAAATAAATATCTCAAAAGTCTTCACTGTTTGTGATTGTGGAACATCACTATGTTACAATTCCCATGTTTTAAGTAATTATTAACTTGTTCTCCGTTTTACTGGTCTTCAAGTCGGCGAAAGGAGCTAGTTATTTCATCATATCTAATAATGATATTGAATAATAGGTTTTGATGGATTTAGTGAGCACTGTCTCACTTGGTAAATACCAACCTCAACTCATATGTGGGCATAAATCATATGGCTGTCATTTACTGTTCTTTTTGGATGCCACGCTGGATGAAAGGTCACCAAAAGTTGTGTTCGTGCACCCTAATGGACACCAAAATCACATCTAGAAGACTTTCGGAGGTTCGAGTTGGTGGTTTCAGAGTTACGTGAGGTCCGCAACATCGATTTATCAAGGTCACGATGGTGAAATGTGCTAATAAATGTAACTATAAACAATTAGATTATGTGCAACCATTAAGTAGTAATGTTTCTTTTCCTCTGTATACGATTATTAATTTATTTACCTTGCCATCATCTTAAAAACGCGAATTGTTACTATGGAATGTTTTTAATATCCAAATGTTGAATTATGATTATTCAGGCCTCCTGGACAAAGTCTGTAGCCGAATTTACTGGACGCTTAGTAAATGGAGGTTTGCGATATCGACCTTTAGATGATCTGAAGGCTATATTTAAAACAGCAGTACAGAAAGACTCCCGTAAACTTGATAAAAACCCTACTGAGTGTTCAAAAACATGGGCTTCAAATTTAAAGAAACACCCCTGTTACCTACAGCTGCCTCCTATGTCTTTACCAGCTCAACTCGATGCAATGGCTATCGAATACCTCCGAGAGCATTCCGTTTCTCCCCCAAAGGCAATTGAAGATCGTTCCAAAATTCTTACGGATTATCTTTGGTCACGGCCTCTTTTGTCAGAGGTAGGTAGATAGTATTGGTTACTTTCTTCGTTTTGTCACACTTCGGTGTATTTTTCTTGAATGTTATTAGAAATAAGTTTTTATGAAATTGCATTGTATTCTTGAATTTCTGCTTTAGGAAACGATTATACAGAAATCATGCAACATAAAAAGGTCGAAAGACGTGGATGAAGAAGATGAGGATGACGGTCTGACTTTCGCTCTAGAGAACTTTGCTGATCAACGTGAGGCTCGAATTACCAGGGAGCTAAATTTGAAATCCTGGAAATCTCTAAGGTACATTCCAGTCTTTATATGAGATGAGTTGTGTATCTACTTTTAGTATTCTAATATTATTACGTATTGTTTATAGGAAGCACCTATCATCTATATTAGTCAGTATAACTTGATTGTTTGGAAGTGTACCTGCCAAACGTTTTCATGAATACTCATATAGCATTTCACGTTATCAGCCAAACAAGTTGGCACAGGAATCAATAAATAGTTATGCCGATAAAGTTTTATGTTAGTTTATTTAGTTCCATTAATTACATTAAAGTCTACATGAGCTGAATGTTTCGTTGACTTTAAGGGGTAAAAGAAGTGCTTCAAAGATTTCTATTGGATTATCAATGAACACTTTGGTTGCAGGATTTCATCATGAGCTGACATCGGTTAGAGAACGAATGTAGAACCTGGGAGTACTGGACAGCTGTTTTGTCCTAGTTTGGAACCCTTCATCCGTACGCACCCACCGGGATTCGAACCCCAGGACCTTCTGGTTACAAGGCGAGCTCGTAGACCATTGAGCCACCGGGACCCGATCCAGTGGCTCAAGAATTCCAACTTCTGCCAATTCACGACATAGCGCGACCGCTAGCCAATGTCTTCGACAAGCATTTATCCTCACACCAGACCTGGTGCATCCTAATGGTCACGACGTCCCACTAGAACCCCAGGTAACCACCTACCTGAATAAGACCAGTCGCTCATAAGCATCTCATTGATTTTCAAGTCCCAAACTAGGACGAAACAGCTGTCCAGTACTCCCAGTTTTTCCAATGGTTCTCTAGCCGATGTCAGCTCCTGATGAAGTCCTGTAACCGATCAATCAAATCCCTACAAACCAATACATGAAAGTCAATGAACACTTTGTTGTTGCCTTTAAAAAAAACTTGTTTGTCTATCTCATTCGATTCATAGTTTGTATTGTGTAAAACAAATTATCTCCAGTTAGAAGAAAACAGAAAATAAGTTCATTAGGAAGACATTTATTCGATAAACCTTACCGGATAGCAAAATCTATTGTCACAAATCCCCATTACCAAACTTACAGGCTTTCGATAATGAGTGGATTCAGCAACAGTACGAAATACCAATTTTTCTATGTGAAGTAACCTGTTATCCATTGGAAAAGGTGAAATCGTTTGGTGGAGGCTAACAGCCTGATTATTTTGTTATGGTTTAACATTGTAAAGAGGAAATAAATCTTTCTCATTTTGTTGTTGTTGGAGAGTTTCTAGCCTTCTGGCAACTTCTACATTTGTGAAGATCTTGATTGTACTTAAGGTCTATTATGTTGGTATTTCTGTTTGGCAAAATACTAAGCCGCATCATCCTGGAGAGAATCAAACAAGCCCAAACAAAGATAGGACTCCAAGTAAACGTAGAGAAAACAGAAGTGATGCAGATTCCTGGACAACAGCAACAGCAAAAACAACAACAACTGACAACAATCAGCATAAATGGGAGGAAACTGAAAGAAACAATCTCCTTTACCTACCTGGGAAGCATCATTTCGACTACAGGCGGAACTGACGAGGATATCAAAGCAAGACAAGCTTTCATTACTTTCAAGTCTGTGCGGAGGTCAGCAGCACTCAGCATCAAAAATAAGATCCAGATTTTCAACTCCAATGTGGATTCAGTGCTACTATACGGATGGAACAGAGACTTGGCGCGTCATAAAGAGCACCTCAAACAAACTACGGACCTTCATTAACAGTTGTCTTCGCTCAATACTCAAGATCAGATGGCTGGCCAGAAAAGATCAGCAACAGGGATCTCTGGGAGCGAACCAACCAGAAACCGATTGTGCAACAAATCTGCAGGACGTATTGGAGGTGGACTGGCCATACTCTGAGGAAACCGTGTGACATCACCAGACAAGCCCTCGAGTGGAACCCGAAAGGGAAGCGGCAAGTTGGTCGTTCAAGGGTGACTTGGAGGAGGTCATGTGAAGGGGAGATGAAAGCATGCGGGCAGACTTGGCACCAGGTGAAATCTCTAGCAGAGAACCGAACGCAATGGAGACGCGCGACTGAAGCCCTATGTTCTTCTAGGAATTAAAGGAAATAATAATAATCTGTTTGACATTCACAATACAACTGATGGAAATGGTTAGAGACTTCAGGTAGTATGTCTTAAAATCGATTGCAGTTTTACAAATGCAATCATACATTGCTTTCATCCTAATTGTAATATCCTACATCTAACCCGCCTTATTTTGTTTTAGTCTAACGGTTGTATATTATCCGATTGCATCTGTTGATTTTCGTCTCATGATACGAGGAGATGCAAAGCATTTTCCATTAATTCTATGTTCTAGGTTGTTAGTATCTGTCTGTAACTGTTTGAATAGACACTGTTTTGTGCGTATCGATTTATTTTCCAACATATTTGCGCATTCAGCACACCTTATACCATGTGTATTGTAATTTGGTTTGCATAATATGTTGTCCTAGAGTGTGGGTTGTTCTCTTGTATCTCTTAGATTCCTCAGTGTGCATTACACAGCTTATCTACTATTTGATTTCTTTAGTGCTTTATCTAATTATTGTAAGACATGGAAGTAAATTAATCACCCAATAACTTAATTCTCTCATCCTTTATTTGCTGCATTTCTCAAGCTATTCTGGACATACCTGTGAACTTTATTTGGTCTCGCGTTTGGCTCCCAACTTTGCGTCAGCTTGTCGAGTCCTGTATGAGATTCGTAAACGATGTCCTAATTTTATTCCAAGGTCACTGTTTGACTTTGGCTCTGGTCTAGGCACAGTTACTTGGTGAGCTATTCGGATAAAATTCGTTTCAGTATCTGTTCCACGCAACGTTTAAACGTTATGTTCACTTTATTTAGTGTTTTCCTAATCGTGTATATTCTTATTATCATTAACTAGTTAAGAACTAGAAGAGTTATCATATAGTTAAGAAGAAAAGCCTTATTTAGAACTGTTCTTAAGAATGAATAAAACACATTACTTAGTGTCTAGTTTTTAAAAATTCAAACTAGAAACGTGTTTGATAGGCTCAAGAACTTTACTACTTTGAGCCTAATATCCTATTTGCGTCGCTTTCATCTATACAATATGTATAATATAGTCTGAAGATGAAATGAGAATTGTAGCTGAAGGCATTTGCGACACTGCTCGTCCAGTGATTTCAAATAATAATGATGAGTTTTCCACTTATATTTATTGGAGCATTGGAATTCATTTGGTTCTCTAGTCATTTGAGGAGATTTTCCTCCAATCTCGGTTTTATGATTTGATTACTCTTCACTTACATATCTCCAAATGTAATGAGTTGTCAAATCATTATCTACTTAGCTTTTAGGTTACCGTAGTAGCATATTTTTTCTTAACGCTTAGTAATCTTGTTTGTATAATGTGCTTCCTCAATTACCTAACTGGTCATTACTTTTAAAATCATATTCTTTAGTTTCCCTTTGGTACTAACATTTCGGTATCATTTCGCCAAACTGAAATACAGAATACATAAATATATAATCAGTTTACACTCATGTATAAGATTCGACGAATTTGTTTTGCTACCTATAGTTTAGCCATGATTTTGATTTTCTCTCACAATATGTTGGACTGATGCTGTGGAGAATTCGGCACGATCGTGCCTAGGTAGGTTCACCGAAGGTTACTGTTCTTACCCATTCGTGGTTATTAGTTCATTTAAGGAAGTTCTATTTGAAATACCACTATGCAGTATTATTGCAGTCCGAAAACCATTAGAACCTATGAGAAAGCTAGTGATAAAATCTCTCCTTGAAAGGTACGTTAAAATTTGTGCATTCTGTAAAGCAATTGAATGTATTTTAATCAATTATGGCTTCAGTGAAGGCAGTTTCCCTATTCAACAATGTCCCATTATGGAGAACCGTATGCTAACTATGTGGATTAATCGACTCAAATAATCTAAATGTAAGTATACCCATTAAGTATAGCTAAGATCTGACACTGAAATGCACCATTAAGGTGCAGGTTTTATTCAACGCTCCAATATACCGACAGAAAGAGGAAGTATCATTGGCTTCTCTACCTGGTCCACTACTCGCTGATTGCTTCATAAATTACTTTGAGTTCAGTATCCTCCAATCACAACAATCAATCGGTCCAAAGTATACAAGCGGTACATGAGTGATATCTTTATGATCATCGATAAAAATACTGAGCTAACAGAATCCTGGGCATCTTTAACCATGCTCATCGATCAGTCGAATTTAAAAGTGTAGCGGAATCCGAAGACAGGCGGTCTTCTTCCTAGATGTCCGCCTTTCAAGAAGAACAAGTGGAAATTTACAAAGGCCAATCTATCGTAGACCAAAATGAAATGGATAGCTAGATAAACTTTCACAGTTTTGTCCCAATAAGCGAAAAGAGAAATCTCATCAGTTTTCTTGCGACGAGAATTCACCGTAAATGCACCGAAAATATATTGAGTAAGGAATTGGAATCCTTCAAAAGCACTGATCAACAATGAATATCCAGCCTCCTTCATTGACAAACATCTAAAGAGAAAGACCAATACTCCACGAAAACTAGATATGCGGAAGAAACAACTAATTACAAATCTGAAATTCCAGGGAGATACAATTAGTCTGTCTGTTTTCAACATAGGACTTTGCACTGATGTGCAGAAGTTCAAGTCACCACAATACATGTAGCACACAAAGCAAGAGAAGAAAGTATAAGAAATACAAAATAGATAGTAAACAGGGATATAAGACAAAAGGAATAGTAATAACGAAGAACAATATTGGATATTATAAGTCACAAGGAGTGGATGCACCTGTGCCACTGAGAACGATTTTGAACCATATAACTGGCTGTCTCCAGCCATTGGTTTTTAAGTCCCGAGGACCCCACCAGCAAGTCTACACCTTCCTACTTGGTTTAACCTAACTGTTGTGGATTTCATTGACTGATGAAGCCATGTTTTGGTCTGACCGCCGCTAGCACTTTTCCAACCTGACCATATGCCAACTAACATTGCCCGTCGAGGAAGGCGATGGCTAGGTATGCGTAACACATGTCCTAACCATATAAATCTACTTAGCTTCACAGCCTCGTCTATTGATTTCCCCTCCTTACCTAACACTCGACGCCTAACCTCAACATTGCTCATCCTATTATACCACTTCACATGGGAGATAGAAGGCAGGCACTCATGATCAAAGACAGCTAGCCAGGTTTTTCATGTCTTCCACTCTCAATGTCCATGTCTCGCAACTATAAAAGAGGACAGAGCGAACTGCTGAGCAGTACACACGCCCCTTGGTCGACAGCCAGCCGGATATCACGTTTACGCTAGAGACACCGTAAAATGGCATATGCAAAACGAGCATTCTGTATCCGTACTGAGATTTCGTCGGTGATCAATAGGTGAAGTGGTCAGCATGTTCTATCACTTCACTCCCTATCACTAAGCTAGGAGTCAATTTAGTCCAGTCCTGCAGCCTCATCATCTTACATTTGGCGGGAGCGAATCGCATGCCAAACCTACGAAGATTGCTGCTCAAGGTGTTCAGAAGACTCTGCATTTTGTCACCGTCCTCCCCTAACAGGACTATGTCGTCTGCATATTCTAAGTCGATAAGACTATTCCCTGGTAACAAGTCGATTCCTAAGTCGTTAAGTTCAGTTAAGGATACTTCCATTAGCCTAAAAGTGTGTCTTTGTTCTAGGTTCTGTCGGAGAGTGAAGATATGATCTATGCACCCTCTACCTGGCCTAAAGCCTGCTTGATTTTCCCTCGTTTGTTCCTCCCGAGTTCTGCTTAGTCTGTGCATGATTACTGAGCCTAGGATTTTAGAGACTATGTTCGTCAGGCTGATCCCCCTATGATTATCACATGAGGACTTGTCTCCCTTCTTGAATATTGGTATAATAAGTGACTTACCCCAGTCTGATGGAACCGTCTCTGATTCCCAGACGTTACCTAGTACCTTAGCTAAACTACATACTAGTATGTCACCCCCATATTTAAACACCTCCGGAATAATTCCGTCGTGTCCTGCTGCTTTGCCTCGTTTCAAATTACAGATAGCTTTTGTAACCTCACTTACAGACGGCGGGCCAGTGTCTATATCCCATTCGGGTGTGTGCTGGAGGGCGGGGAGGTTCAGTGTGGCTGTAGGCAAGTTATATTGCTCCTCAAAGTGTTCTTTCCAGCGTTCAAGGTGTCTATCCTGAGAGCTAATAAAGGAGCCATTTTTCTCAGAAACAGTCTCACTCATGATTTGCCTTCTCCCACACGTTTCCCTGATGAGTCTAAGGAGTTGTCTAGTGTTGCCTATCGCCGATGCTTTTTCCATCTCTTTCGCCTTTGTCACCCACCACTGTTCACGGTCCTTGCGGAGACTTTTCGTAAGTTTCCTTTTGTGCAGCTTTCGCTCCTCATTGAATTCGGAGCTCGCCGCAATAAGTCTTCTAGCATCTATTAGTTCGGATGAGGCAGTCGAAATCCAATGGTTTTTACTCACCTTTGGATGTACCTTATTCACAGCTTTCACAGCTGTATCTATGGCTGACTGAATATTCCTCCAGGCTTCTTCGGGGTGAGCACAGCTGTCGAACTCAGATATGTGTTTAGCTAGTTCTTCCTCAAATAGGGACTTAGTTTCCTGGTCGAGCTGGGGACGTGATGGGTTTACCGCCAGCTGTTTCCTACATCCGTTCAGTCGTAAGCACACTCGAGCGCGGACTAGTGCGTGATCGGTATCTTCACACGTGTTCCAGAAGGAGCGACAATCCCCTACCGACCCACGCCAACGATAGCTTATTGCTATGTGGTCTATTTGTGTCCAGCGTTGATTTGATGATGGGGGTCGCCTGGTCAAACAGTTTCTCTCCTTGTGTTTGAAGTTAGTGCTTACCAGAAACAAATGATTATCTGAACAGAACTGTAGGAGACGGTCACCGTTGTCGGTTCACTGGCACGGAACTCGTATGTGCCACCGACATCCTTCTGAGATTGACACAATTCCCCTACTTGAGCATTAAAGTCACCAGCTAGAACGACTATATGTGAGCGTATAGCCTTTCGCAGCAAACTAGACAGCTTTTGGTAGAACTCATCCTTCGTTTCATCCGAACTGCAGTCAGTGGGGGCGTAGGCGGAGATTACGAAAAGGCATCGGCGAGTAGTGCAGTCCTTTCTCCTTTTCACTGATCCGTTCAGGCGGACAGCGCACATTCGGCTATCTACCGGGATCCAGTCAAGTAATGTCTTTTCTGCCCTAGTACTCAAAGCTATCCCTACACCAGCTAATCCTCGTGAACTAGCTGTGGCATCTCCTGACACCCTCAAGGTGAATTTTGCAGATTCATCCTGTTAGCCAGGTGGGGTTAGGTGAATAACCACATTTGGGTGTTTCTGAAACACAACATATATCAATGGCTCGGGATTCCAGAGTCTTGGCTAGTAATGCTTGTTGTCCTATTTGGCAAAGTGTCCTAACATTAAATGCTCCTATATGAAATTGGTGTCGTGGCTTTAGGAGACTATCGGTAGTGGTTTTTTGGCTTCCGTCGTTTTTAGTGGACACAGAGTGAAGAGCCATCAAGTAGAGGAGTTGCATCAGTAGAAGGAAGGCAAGATAATAGAGATGAAGATGAAGACAAAGATGAGTGAGGATTAGAGAGGTTTCGCGTGCATTTCGGATTGTGAGGGCGATTGTTGCTTCCCGGCTGCCCACACCTTGGAAGTTGGTTGCGCGACCGCAGAGCCCAGGAGACAACTACTTGAGGCCGGTCACACACGGCCTGTTTTTGTTTGTTCTTTTTTATTTGGTGTGTCTCAGTAGCATATTTATCACTTCTGCCCTGTGACACGGCAGCAGGAAGCGCGGTCGTTGTTAATCCGGACCCCGACCGATCCGGCATGATATTTTGTGATTTTGTTTGAGTCATAGCATTGGATTGGGTAACTGCTTTTTGTCTAACCGCTATCCAAACAACCTTTCTGGCATGGTAGGACCTCAAGCGACATAAGTCTCAGCCAGTATAGCTTGTTGGGTCATTGCGGTGTTCAAGCCCAACCACCACGTCAAGGTAACAGCTTTCGGTCGGGATGACTTACACGAGTCCAAATGGACTACCTCTGATTCCCAGAGGCTTCCTAGTACCTCAGTCAATGCAAACTGTAAATTGTCTCCACCGTCCTTAAACACCTCTGGAGTCATTCTATCGGGTCCCATATTTTTGCCTCGTTTCAGACTAGTGACAGCCTTAGTAACCTCAGTTAGGAACGAAGGACCTGTGTCAATATCCCATTCAGGTAGGTGTTAGATGTTCGGTAAGTTGAGCGTGGCTGTAGGCCAGCTGAATTGCTCCTCAAAGTGTTCTTTCTAACGTCCTAGTCGTCTGTTCTGGGAGTTAATTATGGTGCCATTTTTCTCAGAGATTGTTTCACTTATCGTTTGCCTTTTAACACCTGTTTCCCTGATAAGTCTAAATAGTTGTCGCCGATGCCTTTTCCATCTTCTGCATACAAAAGGACGACTGGAAAACACGATTTGATTATTCATCACATTTTTCTTGAAATATTTTTATGACGTAAACAGCAACCCTAACTAACTTTTATTCTTATCTGACAAAGCTAATGTACACACAAATACATAAATAATCATATATGATTGCGATTGTAGAGCTAAGTGAATGAATTTGCCGAAAAGAGACTCTTCGCTGAACTACGTGCTTTGTTTTTCACTAACAACTAGGCTCTCCGTTACATATTTGAAAATAGATTGTTTTCATCTGCAGAACCCATTACGCCAATTTCCATTTTATCATAGTACTAAAATTTGTATGGAGACATTGATTTATCTTCCATATATTTGTAAATCTAATATCCTCACGAATTTGTTCTGATTTCATCCTACCTTCATGCTCCACATAGATTATACTGATAAGTAAATACGTGATAAGAATATCCGGAATGTGCTGAGCGAGTACTTGTGCCTTAGTCATTTCAGCTGAGCCTTCTCATTACGTAGCACACATTTATCTAAGCAGCCAACTGTTTGCAGTTCTATCTGGTCACCGTGACTTTTTTAAATTTTTTTTATATGTTTTATTACTAATAAACTTATTCAGTTCATTTTTTGTGTTTGTTGTACTTTAAACATTTAGGGCTACAAATACTGTCTGGCCAGTAGGCTGCGTACGTGAACACTATCTGGTAGAACCATCCTTACACATGACCCGACTCTCTGAGTTCATGTTCCGTAAACAGGGAACTGTACAACCTTCCGAAAATATCTTTCCTGGAGTTTATCATCGCCGTTTCATGCCTGGTAGAAAAGTAATTAATTTTATGCTGTATTGAATTTATTTGACACCGAGAGATGCATGTGTAGGATTTAAATTAATCAACTCAAATGTTCTTATAAGTAGGCGAGCGTAATTTAGTTTAAATCCTAATCTTTTCTGACTTATTCAAGATCCTGTAGTAGCTATTACTCCACCTGTTAGCGTGAAAAAGAAACTGGGATGTAACGGCTGTCCAGTACTCCCTTGCTTTCAGTAGATCTGTAACTAATGCAGATCTGTGACGTAATTAAAAACCGTAAAAATAAAAACTGGAAACTCGAAAAAGCCATGTAACTAGTGGTGAAAATGTTTAACGTTAGACACGTGAATAACAAAAGTGCAGTTATATATATATATATATACATGAACTAAGTGTGGCTAGCATTTCATGTTGCGTTATATAATTCTATATTTTTTCTATATGTTCAGTCGTTCGCCTCTAATTTCACACTCGTATAGTAAAGTCTTCGTCAATTACCATTTGGGTTAACAGTAGGATTTTGTTTAATCTCAAGTTGATTTACTTCTAGGATGTGTGTAAATTAAAAGAATTTAAGAAGACGCATTTTAGAGTAGAACAGTCTACAGCCTTTGAGTTTATGTTCCTGGACGCCGAGTAAAAGGGATCGCCCATTTTGACTAATATAGTGCTCGTCACAATGCATGCATTTTTTAGATGGTGTTTGTGTTGTCTTTGTCTTCTTTTACTGTTGGGTGTTTGGTCGGCGTATTGTTGACCGAAGTGATTTTGTTGGTTTGTGTGCGACATCTTTGCTGAAAGCTTTCAGTATTCGAGCCCTTATTTCAGAGTAATTCTTTGTATGAGATGGATGGTTTTTTGCTGGTAGTTTTATTCATCTTTAAACTAGTTGTTAGAAGACTTTTTCCTCTGTATCAATGCTTGTAGACGGCAATTGACACCTACTTGACTGGGAAAAGACAGAAATTTCAGACAATCGAAACACTGAAAATGTCAGGAAATTCCTAGAAGCCTGGTACTGAAACGAATCAGCGATTAAGAGACACATTATTATAGATCAGATTTACCAACTAATAAAGAATAAACCATATTACGAAAGAAGTCGAATTCCAAGTCAATAACAACAATCACTACGAATGGAAATTATAGCCAAAACTCCGGTCTAGACATTTAGACCAACAGAAGACTCACCGAAGAACATTCTTTTCAATGACTTCTTTCTGTGGCTCTGCAGCTATAAATACATAATATTTAAAGAGTAATGCAAATTAATAACCAATCACAACAAAATTTGTCAAGAGATACAAACGTGTCACTTGTGGAGAACCCAAACAAGTTCACTTCGTATTGAAGTTTACTCTGAAGATGTCCGCAACCACAGCTTAGAGACCACAACCGCATCAAGATCGTCCACTTTGGCTGCAAATGTTCCCTACTATTTCCTAAACCGAGGTTATACCATAATCTCTGAAGTTTCTTACGAATAGCGGGACGCATAGATACAATGATATAAGCTAGTCGGTGATAAAGTCTACGTGAATCTGGAAGGCATATTGAGACCATCTTGTAAATGATTTTCAATTTCATTTCAACGGCCACTAGGTTTCAGTGTAGGGAGAATAGTCACCTTACTTGGTTTGCACCAACACGAATTCAATGATGCATACAGGCAAATCATTTTGCAATAAGCGATTGTTAAGGAAACTAGGTAGAAATTTCTTATTCCTTTTGGAATCTGGTCGCAGTTTAGATTGAACCTTAGTGTAGTGGTGCTTCAATGATAACAGGAAATAAGCAAACATAAATCATTATGCACTCTTACTCTGCCGAAGGTCGGTGTGATATACGGTCTGTCGTAGAGATAGACGCCAGCACTGTAAAGCAAATACACTCACTATGTTTCAATTTTCACTGCATTATGCTGCATTTACCGAACTATCCTCATTTTTCATTCTTCACAACTTGAAATAGTGGATACTCATACAAATTTTCGTTGATATTAATCATACTTTGTGAGAGTTTTACAGTTTCACGGTAGTGTTTGGCAAAGGTCGCTGCATAGTGATTTCAGGAATGTTGTTTTACTGTTTCGCGACTATATATTGGTTTATATAGACATAGCCGAGTCTGATAACGAGATAGCAGATGAATCGGAGACATGAGATTTGTTTGATGACTATAAGAGAATATTAGAATTACCCGAGAAATAAAACTAACAGACAGATAAGAACAGTAGGGAGAAAAGACCATTTGTATGCAGAATCAGCATTGTCATCTGAAGTCATGACTGTCTCAGTCTACCTTTGAGCAGCAGAGACACTACCCCTGGAAGTGAAATGGTGCTGGTTATGCTAAAAGTTTGTACTGCCTAGAAATAGGTTGTCACCTACGTAGAGTTGTAGAAGACGGTCGTCGTTATCTGATGTGTGACTACCTACTCCTTATTAGCCACTTAACCGACACTCATCTCAACATAAACGTCGAACTCATACATTCCATTCCCATCTAACACTACGATATTTATCGTCGATACTTGGTTACTCGTAGGTCTCATCCCATTTGCATCAAGACTGCAATCTGTCGATGCGTTTTCAGACTTAACGATTTGACATCGTTTCTCTCTCCAGTCACTTTTCACTTGAATAAACTTAGCAGCCTGGTAGCACATAGGTGACTGTAAATGGGCAAGTGATCTAGGCAAGTGGTGAAGTCTCGACCCTAACACTTGATGTGACATCGATGCCACCGGTTGCCAGATAATCGCACATTGTACGTACTTCGTGAACTGATGCATGAAGTTGTTGAAAGTACTGCACTAAGATTGTGTATGCACGTCTCTTGTATGTAATCACAAACAAACATAGCACGTGAAGTTTAAGAAATGTAAATCATTTCGGTATAATTTATATTCTGTAAGTATGCAGACGTCCAGATGAATTGCACATACGCTATGTTGAAACAATCTTTGAGGGTTTCTGAGGTTGAGCTAGATTGGGACAAAGGAAGTCCAGTCTTCGGAAATTCGTAACGCATAACACAACCACAACCTATATGACATATGCGTATCTTTGGTGTTTCATTAGTATTTTTCGTATACTTGTTAAAGTTGGCGGGAACATAGACGTGTGTTGGAGATAAACAAATAAGAGTTTGCTCGGATAGAAGAGAGGATGAAATGTAACGTATGTAGCTTGGATTCAATGGATGCAAATGGGACCCACCGTCGGTTGGCGAAATGCATGTTGTAACCTATTTCTATGATTCCTTGTGCATTGCCTGTTCGTGAGACAATGTAAACTTATATGTTGTCTCGAATATGATTGTATTCTGATTGTAATTTTTAAACTTCTGTGCGGTTTCTTTACAATTTGAGTTCTTCTCTGTCGGTTGTCACTTTATGGAATATGAAATGTTTAAGTGAACCCACTTTTCTATGTTTACATACCTTTGGCTTTTCGGCTTTTTATCTTGCGGACCAGAGTTGTTAGGTGATATTTGTTTTCTTTTAGTAGGAAGCTGAATTTAACCGGACCATAGTGTTGTTCCATTCTCTGAAAACTCAAATTATCTAAGTATTGTTGCTAAATGTTTGTGTCTAAGTAGATGTTTTCAAGACGGTATTATTTTTATAGAGTCCTATGATACAACACAATTTCTTAGATGTTATAATTACTCACCTTATATGGAATTATTATGTCAGTTATTGTTTGAACGTCGAGTATTTTAGTGAACTGTAGCGTACATTGATAGTATGCTCTTTTCACTTAAGTGTTTTGGTATGTGTGATATTTCGTGTTAGCACTTTATGATGGGGAAATAAAACAAGATTGTGGTAGTCTCAGATATTTCCCGCCTGTTTCATTGAAATATTTTCCTGTTTGTCAACCATTCTGCTCCCTAACCGAGCGACAGCGTTTTTTCCCAACATCCTTCATTTCTCAACAGTCTTTGAACTGTTTAATGCCTATAAATATGCTGTCAAAGTTCTGACTATGGTCTATGCAAATCAAATGTTTTATACTTTAATAACTTTTTAACATAAACTTGATACACTACTGACGGAAAAAAATGAGCCACACGAAATAAATAGCCATTATAAGGAAAGGTGAATAACAAACTTTAAACAGACGAACGTAATCATCAAGTAAATTCAAAGAAGTGTTGGCTCCTTCATATTAATTCGATGAATGGTCGAAAGAAACTGATGGATTTTCCTGACCATACCACATAACACCTAGAGCTACTGAGTTGCATGATCTCTCAACATCTACCCAGGGATTAATGATGCATAGGTATGTGCCAACTCAGCACAAATATCCTTCATGTCCGAGCGCAAAATCACAGACTGACTAGTAATCTCTACTCTGCTCAATCATGCACTGTTAGATTCAGAAATATCAACACGGTGATATCATAGATTACAAGCAATTCTACAAAGGCAGAGATGTCCGAACACGCAAATGGCTCACATCCTCTTCTGGAAAAAGCTTAGTCTCACTTGCAAAGTTGTTCGCGTAAAGTACAATGTTCACACAGTTCATGATAACTAAAACAGGCTTTCATGTTATTCGTTCTTTTCGATTTCTGCACCTAAAGTTTACCATTGTTCTGAAATCAGGGTTTTCCAACTCTTCTATTTTGACCCTAGAATGATAATTAGCACCAAATGTCTGAATCTGACCTCTCACTTATTTTAGGAACGTGTCGTGTGAAGTTAGTGAATGGGACTGCCTGACAGAGGATATGGACTTGTAGTCATATAAGAATATTTTTAGAGGAACAAGGGGTCGAATGA
The DNA here is from genome assembly GCA_944472155.2 of Trichobilharzia szidati. Lineage (NCBI taxonomy): Eukaryota > Metazoa > Platyhelminthes > Trematoda > Strigeidida > Schistosomatidae > Trichobilharzia > Trichobilharzia szidati. The sequence continues at coordinate 72,141,358 of OX235279.1, forward strand.
GAAACAGTAAAGTCTAAAGGAGCTTTTGGAACCGTAGGGAGTTGTAGGTCAGCAAGAAATTTTATGGTAAATGAGTTTTATTTGTATGACTCAACTGAATCCACACCTATGTCTCGTTTCATTTATTCTGTCATTGTGATTATTTTATTTGAGTTTCCTTATCTCACTTATTTTCTGTCTGTTGACAAGTTGAGATTTGTCCTACATCACTATCTGCTGTGAAATAAATTTTCTGCAATTGTTTATTTTTCGTTAAAACAGAATCAGTATAATTTAGTGGTCAGCGCTAATACATTGATTGAACTGCCGTGTGCATCTGCTCGTCACCGTGCTGTTTCTTCTTTGTGGGAGAAAACAACAGATTTTCTCGTCTTAATTGAACAAGGAACAAAGTCTGGTTTTAAAGCAATAAATGAAGCAAGAGAATATTTGGTCAGTTGATTTTTTCAGTTGAATTAGTTTATTTCACTGGAAATTTTCATGCATTCAAGCAGTAGCTAGTGTTTCAATGTTTTATGTTTTAGGAGTGTATACAGGCGACATCTGTTATACTGTTTATTTTATTCTACCAGTGAAATAAGTACTGAATATGTCAACAAACGTGGTGGTGATAGCTTGGAGAATATCAAACAGTTACACTTGACTCTTAAATTCTTTCGTCTCAACTTCAAAGTATATTCTAAATTAATTTGTTTATTAGATATATCACACTGTGAAACAGTATAATTTACTGGATGACAAAGTTTCGAACACAATTTATTATTCATAATCATATATATATCAATTATAATCACACAACTTCGAAACTTGAGTTTTATAGTTTTCTTTGTTCTCTCCTATTTATCGTGGGAGGGTAGTAGAATTTTCCAGATGTCTCGGTTGACACATGTTGAATCATTCCTATTACACGTATTCACTTTCAGTTGATTCGATAAACAAAGCTTCTGTTATCAAATTAATCAGGAAGTATGTAGGCAAATGTAAAAATAAAATTCATATTAGTAGTGGTGATAGTGATAATAATAACAATAATAATAATAATGACATGAATGTCAAACATGCACGGGATAATGACAACAACAATAGGGAGTAAAAATCATCAATAGTGCTTCCATACCTCGGAAACCCTACGGAGAATTCTTAACAATACGGGAATAAAAGTGGTATTGAAACCTACAAACTCAATTAGAAATAAGCTTTGTAGTTTAAAGGATCCTGTGGAGCCAATAAAACAAAACAATTTAGTTTGTCTAATACCCTGCTGTAATGACTGTCAGATTAAGTACATAGGTGAGGGTAGTAGAACAGGGACAGTCAGACTAATGAAGTATAAAAACCTACCAAAATCTAGATTAGTAGACCCCAATAAGATAAATCTGGAGAATAGTTCAGCTGTAGCACTACACCACACGCAATTACACACAAACATACAATAGGATGATGGGATAAGATGGCAGTTTTAAAATCTAGTGTAACAGGATGGAGGAAGAGATTGATAACGGAAGCTTTGTTTATCGAATCAACTGTAAAGACGTGTAATAGGAAGGATTCAACACATGTCAACCGAGACATCTGGAAAATTCTACTACCCTCCCACGATAAATAGGAGAGAACAAAGAAAAATATAAAAATCAAGTTTCGAAGTTGTGTGATTATAATTAATATATATGATTATGAATAATAAGTTGTGTTCGAAACTATATCATCCAGTAAATCATACTGTTTCACTGTGATTAATCTAATAAACAAATTAATATGGAATTACATACTACCACAGTGCCCAAGTTTTACACTTGTATTCAAAGTATATTATTGAAATTAAGAAATATGAAATTCTATCGAATTTGAATTGTGTAAATATTCTAGCAGAACAAATGGAAGTGAATCCGTCTAACTGTGCTTCAATTACCTAGATCAGATATTTTTCATATATCAGCATACTAGCCACAGTTCTTTCGTGAGCCCTGGTGGTAGTACCAAGTCACTCAGGCTAGAGTATGTGGGATATAATTCCAACCCAGAACCCACTGACCGAAAGTCAAGTACTTAAGACAATAATCTACTAGTAACTGTCGAATATATGATATGGAATTTGAAAGTGGTTTTAATACTTCTTAACATTTGGTGTGGATAGGTTTGAGTTTTGGCTTATTCGTGATCATATCAATTATATGCGTTTTGTTTGACCACGTACATTTCATTTTTATTTAAGACTAGAAACAAGCTTATCAAACACTCAGCATTTGTCAGCTACTAACTTTCCGTTGCATCTGAAGTCGAAAAAATGCCTTTCAATATTATTTTTTATTAAAGAGGTTTTCAGATGATGATATCAATGATTAAAGTTGTTGTCTGCTGAATGTAAATCCAGCTCCCTTGAGACTCCAGTAATCGATAATTCAAGTTCACATTGCCTCAGAGGTATTTAGTTAACCTTTCGTGCCATATGTTATCATAAGTGCTTAAAATCCTAGCGAAGTGTGTGTGTAGTTATAGGAAAGTATTTACAATTGTCGCATATCCAGTTAAATAGTTTATTATTGTCATGTCTACTGATTTCAGTGCAGTTTATCACTAATCACTATACATTATAGCTGTGTTGTTTTCCTCCTTTGTACTGACCTGTGATCATGAATATTTTATAAACTTTTTCTAGCTCACGAATGGTGGACCTGATGTTCGTATATTTAGTCCTGTAAGTGCTCCATTTTGGTACTTGACTTTCTGAATCTCTTTATCTATTCGAAATTTTCTTCCTATATTAAGGCATGACTTGTATAGTTACTTGTTAGTCTTTGTTATTTAAGATAATTTTGTTAACTAAACATTAAAAATCATTCATGTATTGCTAAAGAGATAACAGTTTTTCGTCATTTTCGTGTCCAGTTAGTTTTGTAGTCAAATGAATTTTGATGCTGAAAATTCACCTGGTCAAATGTGGTTTATACTTTTGTAATATCCTTGAGTGTTGTTTGGCCTGACTATGATTGTATTCGTCATTTATTGCTTGGGGTCATCAGAAGGCTATAAACCAATGGTTGGAAACTGTTGGTGTTATATAGCTCAGATTCGTTCTCATTGGCTCAGATGTATTCACTCTTTGTGGTCTCTCGTTTACACACAAAACTCTCTTTCCATCTTACTGTTCTTTATCCCGTACATATCTGCTTATTGTGATTCTTATGAATCTCTATTTTCCCTTTCTTTTCTCTACTTCTCGATGCTAGATAGATTGTGGCAACTTTGACTTCTGTACTTCTGTGCAGAGTTCTATATTACAACTCAGCCAGTTACTCATTTAATATTATCAAAGAAAATTTATGCATCTGTTTCATTAATGCTGACCTGAATGTATGTATGTCTACTTAGCCGAATCCTTTATTTTAGTCTTAAATCAATACGGAATATAACTATATTCAATTAAAGGTGTTTTGCATCAGTTATTTATAAGCTGTCAATTTAAAAGTATTTATGACGTAGTGTATTCTCCCCGCGCTACATTCATTGTCATTCTAAGCAGATCGAGATGTACTCATTCCTGATTATGTGGCATTTTAATGTGTAGCAACATTGTTTTCAAAGACTGTATTCTACTTTAGCTCACTTATACGTTGTAGGTCACTTATATACTACTCTAGTATATATATATATATATATATATATATATACATTAGAGTAGAGCCAGAGATGAGGATCTAATTGAAAAGTAATTATTTTTTGGCTCAGTCCTCTTGTCTTTAAAGTGTCTGAATGAGAATTTGTATCCTTACTGAAATCTTTTTGTTTACTCAAAAATGTGCACCGAAGTTTCACGCTGTATAGACAGACAGATAGAAACAACTATGGTGGGTAGACTCAACATTTTCGCGTAATTATATATGAGTTGTAGTATAAAAAACTTGCTGCGTTTTCGTTTCAACCCACCTGAATAGGCAGTACAGAGAGGTGATCAGTTACAGTTTCAATTTCTCCAGGTCTTGTATGATTTTGTGTTACACGCTTAGAAGAATACTGTAATCATCATATATTACTTTTCGCTGCTTTGGAGGTTTTTTGTCGACTTTCTTACGCAGCAGGAATATCTATTGTGGCGTCCGCTATACTATGCCCAAAGGCACCCTGCTATAGCTTTCACCGTCACCCAGATTTCCATTTCATTTCAATCGCCCAAGGTTGATTGTTTGAATGCTACGTCCTAAATGTTGCAAAGTCGCCCTACTGACCTACTTTTTTTTTCTCAATATTCTTTATCTAGGTTTTTAAGTATTATTTCTAATACTGTTACTTAAATATCCTTCCGCAAACGAAGGTATGTTTTATCGATAGTCACGCGTGAAACTCTCTCTTTTGCACGATTAATAATGTTTATTTTGTAAACTATCTCAAAGAAGTACAAATTTAAAACAACCAAACTATTGATTTCTTTTGTAGTGTCCCCATGCACAAACCTGTCCGAAAAAGAATTCCGTTTGTAATCTTACAGTACAGTATTATAGCTTTGGTCTTACACGAGTAAGCGAATTTAACATGTGTTGAGTAGAGAAACATTTTCGTCATTGTCTTTTTTGTGTATTGAAATTTTGGCACATTGATTTAATCACTTGATTTTCAAACACAGAATTTCATATTAGCATAATGTGTAACAGATGGTATACTTGGTGCTAAGTATCTCGAATTATCGTGATAGCTCATTATTTTCCTCATTTGTTGAATATTTAGCATTAAAGTCATCAATGTTTTCACTACATTTATGCACCCGTATTTCTGTGTCCTTTTTTTGAAACATGTGCATTCCCGACCGATAGCTGCTACCTTGACGTGGTGGTCGGGCTTGAACACTGCAATGACCCAACAAGCTATACTGGCTGGAACTTATGTTCCTGCAGGTCCTACCATGCCAGAAAGGTTGTTTGGATAGCAGTTAGACTAAAAGCAGTTACCCAATCCAATCCTATGATTTCAAATAAATCACAAAATATCATGCCGGATCGGTCGGGGCCCGGATTAACAACGACCGCGCTTTCTGCTGCCGTGTCACAGGGCAGAAGTGATAAATACGCTACTGAGACACACCAAATAAAAAAGAACAAACAAAAACAGGCCGTGTGTGACCGGCCTCAAGTAGTTGTCCCCTGGGCTCTGCGGTCACGCAACCAACTTCCACGGTGTGGGCTGCCGGGAAGTAACAATCGCCCTCACAATCCGAAGTGCACGCGAAACCCCTCTAATCCTCGCTCATCTTTGTCTTCATCTTCATCTCTATTATCTTGCCTTCCTTCTACTAATGCAACTCCTCTACTTGTTGGCTCTTCACTTCCCCTTCACTCTGTGTGCACTGATAACGATGGAAGCCAAAAAGCCACCACTGATGGTCTCCTAAAGCCACGCCACCAATTTTATATAGGAGCATTTAATGTTAGGACACTTTGCCAAATAGGACAACAAGCATCACTAGCCAAGACTCTGG